>RXPK01003042.1:0-81753 GCA_004143645.1 Protaetia brevitarsis | reverse complement strand
TAATAACAGGGTGTAGGTATATGCCGCGTGTTTGTAATGGAGGTTTGAACTAAGTCAGTGTTGGAACACAAGAAAGTAAACGGATCTGTCATAAATACGGAAAACGTAACCTATATTTGAACTCGCATTATATAAACGACTATGCATTGGTGTTTCTGATTGTAAAAATGAAATGTAATTAATTTAACTTTACTAAATTAATGATTTTACAATACAGTACTAACTGGTGTTTAACTACATTTATTATTACTTTAAATTATAACATACAATTAGTATAATTATTAAGTGACAAAACTGCATCTCTCAGTTCTTCTATGGTATGCATGCGGTTTCTACAGATCCTATTTTTTAGATAGTCAAACATGAAGTAATCTAATGGGGTTAGATCAGGCGATCTTGATGGCCATCTTTGTGCTCTAAAGACCCTGTCAGCAAAAAACTGTTGAAGATATTGCAGGTTTGTCGAGCAGTATGTGCTGGAGCATTATCATGCTGAAAATAACCTGCTTCAAACTCATTTTCTTGTAACTCTGCAATAAACAATTCCAACATCTGTTGGTAACGTTGGGCTGTTACAGTTCCTCGAAGAAAATTGGCCCTATTATTCGTTGCCTGGACATAGCTAACCAAACTCAACTTTTACGGATGCAATTGCGTTTCTAGAAATTCGTGTGGATTTTCTGCAAACCAGATACGATAGTTTTGTGAATTGATATAGCCTGTTAGATAAAACCAGGCTTCATCCGAGAAAAATGATTTGTTTAGCAAGTCATCGTCCCTTAAATTGTTATTAAACCAATGACAATATTCCAATGCCTATCGTGATCTAATGGTAATAATTCCTGTACTGTAGAAACTTTATAGGGATGAAAATGTAACTTTCTTTTGGCAGCTCCTTGCGTTGAAGTGTATGATAAGCCTATAAAATTAAAAATGTAATAAACTATTTCCTTAATGTTAATATTGATTTTTTGTTGAGCTAATTACCACAGATAAATTCCCTTATTTTCTTACAGTATTCAGAAATACTATTGTTGGTGATATTAGATGTAAATATAAACGGTTTGAAAAAAATATAAGATAAATAATCGAAAGATACTACAACACGAACGCCAATGTCGCTAAATGTCAAGAAAATTCATTTAATGTATGAAATTTGTATGTAGCTGACTTGGCTCATTAAATTGGTAATAAGCATAGATAAATTTTTCCGGAAAAGTTTTTTTATTACGACAATCATTTTGAATCTCATAGTATATGGGGAATGTGGATCAACTGTAAGTTTATCATTCACTGTGTTTACACCTAATCTGGTGTTCTCTCCCAGTACACTTAGGTTCGTTGATTATACTCCAGGCGATTTTTTTACTTGTTATTGGAATTTTCAACATCATTTTTGAAGTTTTATTTTCTATCGCCATTTTACACATATAATATTCATCATATTTATGCTTTTGATTTTCTTCTCCTTTACGCAACTTTCCTTTATACTTAGTTCTGACAGAAGTGTGCGCCTGGCACTTGCTTAATAGTAGTCCATATTTTCGAGATGCTTGTTTGAAAGCATAACGGTCATTAAGAATATCTCTCAATGATCCTTAATCTAGGATACTCTTTTTAAGTGCTTCAAATATGTTTTCTACATTTACGCAACACACTGTCGGCCCTATTTCATAATCAGTGTCGTGGTTATTCACTTTATTATATTAATAAAAAGCTGCAAATTTCGTGTAGTTTTGTCGAGTGCTTGATACAAACACAATTGATTGATAGACTCCATTCAAGTGGTTAGTACTACTATCTTTTTCCTTTAAAGTGGAAACGGTATCCTTACACTTGTTTTACAACAGGTATCTGAAATTTATCAAGTAATGTTTGCGAATAGAAAAATATAAAGAAGGGTTAATAAATAGGAAAGGACGTGTACATACAATAGATATTATGTTGCATAAAAGTTAATGATATAATTGTGGACAATATTAAATATTTGTAATGAATACTTGTATGTTTCCTGTTTACCAACGAACTAACTGAAATAATCACCGTATATGAGTAGGTACTTCCAGTGTATGTACCTATTTAATTTCCAGTACTAATGTATCATGCATTATTAAGTACAATGATGTAATATTTATCTTATCACAGAAATAATTTTGCACAATTGTGTAACCGTGTACTTCGCATATCCATCATTATTCATGCAGGTATATTGTAAATCAATTAAGTAAATAAATAATGTTTAGAGACAAACTAACTGCATGAAACTAATCTAATCAAAGATGATCAATCAGCCTTTTTTGGTAATAATAATCAACCAGAGGAAATAATTTGCTCACTAATGTGAATTATATTGGGAGCAATAAAATAATTAATCCTCAAATTTATCTACCTAAAATCAAAATCAGATATTCTTCTTAATAGTTTTTAAAACAATTTGAGCATACATGAATTCATTCGGAAAAATATGCACCGTAACAATTATTTAAATACTTTCGACACATTAGTTTTAATTTTGCATTTGAAATTGTTTTAAGGACAATGCTCATTACACGTTACTGACGCATACAACCTACATTAGCATTACTGTTTACGATTCATTGTTTGAAGTAAAGATTGAGGAAAATAGACATTTGTAACAGCGTAATAATTCAGAATAAAAAATAATGATAGACTGCGTATATTATTTTTTTTTTAATTTAGATGCAATGAATCACAAAATAGGTGTCATTCGTGCAGCAAAACAAGCGCGACGAATATTAATATAATTATGCCGTTGTAAAAATACTCATTCCTTCTTATCAACATTCCATAATTCATTGGATTATTTATACATGGAATAAACAGATAAAAGGGAGCACTGCTGTGCGAATTTTACCGCATTCTGTCTGCATTACACCGTATTTCGCGGGGTATATAATTTTATTACGTGCGAACACGCGAGAATTATTAAGGCATTAGGAATGAACGGCATTGACAAACAAAAACACCGTTGTATACAAAATACAATAACATCACATCTGTCAAGAACTTACAGTATGATTGATGCCCCACATTAGCACGGACAAGAAAGGTTCATTAGCCCTAAATAGCTTCACCTTCTGATGTTTCACCCTGAAGTGTTTCTTCTTCAATTTGGACAGGCCCTGGTTGGTGCTGGGCAATGACATTTTGGCAAGTGGATAGATTCGCCCACCTAACCGACAATTCTTCGAAGTGACACGGCTACTACGTCGAGAACTCCCCGTTCTCGTACATATTTCAACACACGGTTAACTTAAATTTCGACGGTTTCGCGCTGCTAACACGACATCCCATTATTCCCGACTAACGTTAAAAACACTACTGCTAATCGTGCACACCTTTTGAGCGGTATCATCGATTATTGCTATAAGTTGAATCACGCACTGTCCGCAAAGCTGTTTTGTCACGATTAGGCAACTAAAACCTCATTAAACTGTCGAATTGTAACACACCGGACGTTCGTTTGTCGGCCAATTTGGGACCGGCTGACGAAAATTTAGAACACACAGGCACAAAATCCAAATAATAATTTAATAGCCGGAGACTCATTTACATCGGCGAATGTGGCGTCCTCTACACAACTGTCACTTTAATTTGTGCGCGAAATTCGAAATCTCGTTAATTTAAGAATGCATTAGTAAACAATTTAAATTCATGCAACTATTATATTTATATTAAATTTTACAAGTGAAGATCAAATAAATAATCTAATAACTAGCCTGTATGAACTTATTGTTACCCAGTATCATTAACGAATGATTCATGTCCATACAAAAACTAAATTTACAGCAATAATAATGATAAGTTAACGCTGACTTTGAAGGTTTTAGAAAACGAATTCTCATTTTCACAACCTAGAAACCGTTAATATTAACTAATTCTGCTACTATCCAATAGGTTTCTTAATATACTCGATCGATAAATGATAACTTCCTTAAATAATTTAACCTCATTCTTTAACACGGATTTTCACGCTATTTCCCTACAAACACAAACGAATACACGATGGCTTTATCAGAGGGTGCAAAGCAACGTCTCTCAATCGTAGTAGGCCTTACAAAAACCCTATTCCATTACGGTTTCTTGCCCACAGTTTTATATTTAGGTAACATCAAACGAAAGTAATAAGTATTTCAATTGTTTAAACAAATGCGGTTTCATTACAGGATTCAAAAAAGGAGCGGATCCCGGTATGCCCGAAATAACAATAGGAAAGTAAGTCTGCAATATAAATAAACATGTTATTTAAATATTATCGTGATATTCTTTATTCCAGTTTATTATGGTAGAAATAGAAGACATGATTGTTAAATATTTAGTTTTATTTTTTAATAAATGTTTTAATTAATACTGTTTTTGTCTAGTTCACAGAACGGTAAATGAATAAATAAATAATAAATAAATGTGTATCCAGATATCTTGAATGAAACTTTTAATTATGTGTGCCCAGCAAAAAAAATCTCTCTAACACTCATCTGTTGACAGCCTATTATACCTATTTTCTCTAGGTGTTTTCTTTGTTAAACACCTAACTATAATCACAATAGTTAATATAAAGCAAATTATTACAATCCCTAACCTAAAAAAGGAAAAAAAAAACAAAAGTTATTCTATTTGTTTTTGCAATATGATTAGCTCACCACAAATACCACAGATCCAATGGATTATTGCAGCATTGGTTGTTTCCGCAACAATATTGGTCTTCATTGCAATCAGCTTTGCAATAAAAATTCTCCCCTCTAACCTGTACACATGAAACAGTTATTGCAGGATGAACAAAAAATGCCCAGTGAAGAAACAATTTAAAATTTGGCTTACGTAATTCATAACCACAAGAAATATCAAGTAAGGCATCAAAGGAAAATACCAAACATATGCCATTTTCGTCAAAATAAAATCAATTGTTTACAAACGTGTGGAGGATTGTGGGAAATTGAGAATTTTGGCGGGTATTCTTGGAGTACTTCAAATCAGAGCTTCTTTTTAGAAAATTTGGATGACTCGTTGAAAGTTTTTTTTTTTTATAAACGACAGAATTTAGGGAAATATTCAAGGTAACTGTATACTTAAAACTTGTTTTTAATATGACGAAGCAAAGAAAATAAATATATAAAATGCTATTCCTGAGGAAGCAAGAAACAGAAGATTATGTGTTCAATATAGGTATAGGTACTAAAAAAGCTCATTCTCAATAATCATCATTTCCTTTCTGTTCAAATTAGAAAGTCATAGCAGTTATTTTCGACTTAAAAAAACTGTCAACAATTCCAAACAAACAAGTGTCCAATCATGGAGCGCGATGTACAACAAAAAAATGTTCACAGCAGGTGCTACAAATTTGAAAAAATAGATTTTAGTATTATGGTGTAAGCAGATTAGTAATGTAGGCACTACAAGGAAAGAACAGAAACTTCATATTTGCTCTTTAAGTTTTTATTAATAAATAAATCAAATAGTATGAATAAAAAATTTAATCAAAAACCCAATTATAAAGTTATTCACAATAGTGTCCAATAAGTATATAATATATCAGTCTAAAATATATTTTCTATATAGTTCCACCAAAAATAATTATCAATTTTCTTCAAAGGCTTCGATAACCGTTCATCAACCAAGAATATCATGGAAAGTTGATCCGTTAAACCCAACATCAGCACTGGGTGCGTTGATGTAATGAATATACATACTGAAAGCATAATTGATCAAAACCAGTGGTCCCACTAGACATCTTTTTCAACTTTACTGGCTAGGGAAATTCTAGTTCTTTGCAACGAGAGCATAGAGTGCTTTCGAATGTTGTTTATTCTTATAACTCCAAGATGCCAATGCTCATTAGAGTTGCTTGGGCACATGGTTCAGAAGTACCGCCCCATGACATATTTACACCTCCAATTATGGTTGCAACGCAATACTATGGAAAAAAAAATTATGGTAACATAACCTATACAACGAAAAAACTTACGTTGATAGGCTTTCCTAAGGATTTGCAAGTACTTCACATATTTTTTTCGGAAGATCTGCGGCGATTTTGTCTTGGGGAATATTTGTTTCCAAACGAAAATGCGGCATGTTAAATTATAATTCTTTTGTTACGATAATTCCTATTGATATTACTCTGTGCTATAAATATTAAATAATGATGAAAACGAACATTGCGGTACAAACTATATACCATAGATAACCCTATATACCACAGATAACATACGAAGAGATGGTAGTCAGGTGACAGTATTAGTAGCGTTAGTAGCTATTCGGTGTCGAAATACGCGGACACTGCTAGTGCTGCTAGCTTGGAAACATGTTTTACGTTGTTCGAAATATAATTGAAAAAATATTACATAATGATCAAATTATGAAAATGCGATTTGCTGAATTTTGCCATTTTTTTTGCAATAACTACGAATAGCATACACAGATTTTTTTTAATTCCTCAAATCGTTTATTTATAAATATCTATTTAACATACTATTGCTATATGGGTTTATAAAAAACTTTTACTAGAATATTTAAAGTTAAAACGAGGCGATTAATGTACAAATTAGAAAAAAATAAGATAAAAAACTTGTTTCATAAGGCTTTTCTAAGCTCATCCTTTGAAACCTTGGAAAACCAAGTAAAATCAAAATGAAATTAAAATACAAGCCCAGAGCTTCCTTTCACCTACCCCGAGGTGATTAAAATAAAACTAATTTGAAAACTACAAAAACGGAAAATTAAACTCTAAACGCGATCACTTCTAAAAGAAAATTATTAAAGCCCTTACATGTATTTGTGCACAACGATATAACAATTATTAATAACTAGTGAGTTGCTAGATGGACGATTTTAAAATTACAAAACAACGAACTACATCTTAAAATTAAAAAGAATTACCAGAACCGGTAACCAAAAGAACAAAACAAGACAATACTCGCGCTCGTCTATCTGGTAACTGCCGGGCCTCAAGGTAACACACTCATATATATGAAATTTACATCTGCGTGCGATGAAGGCGCAACGCATCGCAAAGAAAAAACTAGCATATAAACTATACAATATGGAGTAAGCAAAATGTAAATAAATGAAATTAACTATGCACAACTGAACAATAAATACTAAACAAAACTATTAAATCCTTCTTAAATTACATCTAAGTGAGAATTTGCGCGCGCAATGCCAAAACTTGATCTTGGAAAATTAACAGCATAGAGTTCAAACAACCGGGGAGCCATTCCACAGCACATCTCCCAATTATTAAGGGGAAAACGAAAGATTCGGAGAAAATAGAGTGTTTCTCCTTAAAAATTGTACGCACACGAAAAATTAATATTCTAAAGTTCCCGCACAAACGAACAATACCGTATCTCCGCACACAGGAGTGAAAACGTCACTTCGGGTGCTGACAACTACCCTGGGTCGTGTGAATGTTCATCATACCATCCATCGAAAGCAGTTTCGAAAGCAGATGCCGTAGCAGTCGTGTGGTAGACGATGTGGCAGTCGGTGTGGCAGTGTGGGTCTGCCATCATGAAGAACTCTCCACTCCATGGATGTACCTCTCGCTTGTATCCAGAAGAATAGCTCAAAAACAGAAAATTCTTTTAAATTGCTCCAACATGGCTTCAGAACGGATTCTTAAACTTGACGGGTTTGACTTGACTTCATTTAGACCAGTGTTCGCACCAATAATAATATGGGCAACTTATTTTGTAAGGATACATTCTGGATCGAAATATCAGTAACTTCAGCTTCATTCTTCTCATCAGAATTGATTTCACTTTGATTTTCGACATCTGGGGATTCTTTCTGGGAATTGATAACTTCTGGGAATTCTTCATGGGAATTGTTGACTACTTCTGGGAATTCTCCTTGGGAATTGTTGACTACTTCTGGAATTCTTCTTGGAATTGTTGATTTCTTCTTTCTCTACCTCTAACTCACCAAAAACCTCAACCTCGATATCCTCTTCGGATCCAACATCTCCAACAACTTTTTCGCTACCTTGTATATCATCACCTCTAACTTTTCCGCAACCTTGTATTTCAAACTTAAAACTATCATCACAATATTTCATTTTTTCATCATCCTTTTCATCATCAACATTTTCATTCTCCTTTTCTCTACTTAAATCATCATCAACATTTTCCTCTTCTCTACCTAAACTATTAACATTTTCATCATCCTCTTCCCTTTTTCTACCTAAATCATCAACAACTTTCTCTTCCCTTTCTTTATTCAAAACATCAACATTTTCATCAACTTTATCTTCCCTTTCTTTACTCAAATTAACAACAACTTCAACTTCCCTTTCTTTACTCAATTCATCAACTTTCTCCTCATTAGAAGTATCTGAACCCCATTTGATTATATCTTTTCGTTCTCTCCACCATGCATCAAGTTCCTCTAAATGCCTGTCTTGTTTAGCAATCAACTCTTTATTATTAGCAATCAATAACTCTTTTATCATTGCCATCATATCATTCATACTCTTAATACTTTCCTTATTGTTAGTCCTGCTTCCTCCATCTCTCTGGATATCCTTTTCGTCCATCCTTCCCTTTTGTCCTGCCACAACCGACTCCTTCCTGCCATGAGTTCCTTGGCTCCGCCAACTCTGGTCCTTCGGAACGTCCATTTCCTGATCCTTCGTGGTCCTGTCCATCTTCATTCTCGCAGCGGTGTATATAAAAAGTTTTTAAACACACGATCAGTTTTGTCAAAGCAACGCGAAATTCTCACAAATTCAAAACACGGATCCTAATCTTACTAATTACAATTACAATAATATCGTGCCTCACGTTGGGATTGCCATAAATTATGCTGTGAACTGATTGTCCAAGCATATAAGTTTAAAGAAATTAAAAATGACAAAATTAATTTAGCTAGCTCAGCAAATATGAATTTAAAAGGGCGCCAGAGATTCTTATATCTCAGAGTAACTTTCATGAAAAGTAATAGTGGGCGATTGTAAAATCTGACTTTCTTTAAAATCCCCAAAAATAGAAATGGCTGATTCAAAAATAAAAGAAACTGTGATTTTAAAATGATATTTACAATCATTAAATTTATTATTTAAAAAGAAAAAAAAACATTTGATACAAATTACAGGAAAAATTAAAACCATGAATATAAGATTCTGGCAAAAAACAAACCTGCATATGACTCTACAATTTAAAAAGGACAATGCAAATCCTTTATCAAACAAAATGGTGAATTTGTTCTAGAAGGAATTTCATATACCACAAAAAATCCACGTGGTTTCAAAAATCCAAAGCAAACTAAAATTTAAAAAAATAAAGTGGAGAACCAAGTAAAATCAAAGATAATTAAAATACAACCCACAGCTTCTCTTCACCTACCCCGAGGTGATTAAATTCAATTAAATTGAAAACTACAAAAAAAAACGGAAAATTTAAACTCTAAACGCGAAATTAATTTGAAAACTACAAAAAAAACGGAAAATTTAAACTCTAAACGCGATCACTTCTAAAACGAAAATTATTAAAGAGCCTTACATGTAATTTGTGCACAACGATATAACACTTATTAATAACTAGTGAGTTGCTAGATGGACGATTTTAAAATTACAAAACAACGAACTACATCTTAAAATTTTAATTTCGTAAGTTAGTCGTTAAGTAGTTCGAATTACCAAAAACGTAACAAAGCAAAAAAAGACAATACTCGCGCTCGTCTATCTGGTAACTGCCGGGTCTCAGGTAAACAATCATATATATGAAATTTACATCTGCGTGCGATGAAGGCGCAACGCATCGCAAAGAAAAAACTAGCATATAAACTATATACAATACTGGAGTACGCAAAATGTACAAATAAATGAAATTAACTATACACAACTGAACAATAAAATACTCAAACAAAACTATTAAATCCTTTCTTACAATTACATCTAAGTGAGAATTTGCGCGCGGCAATGCCAAAACTTGATCTTGGAAAATTAACAGCATAGAGTTCAAACAACCGGGGAGCCATTCCATAGCAGTATGTTTCAACAATTTTATTGTGGGTATATATATAGTTTATTACATGAGTAATGCCTCACTATATAAACGAAAAATTATGTTAAAAACGAAAAAGAATCTGTAATTGAAGAAAACAAAAAACGTATTTCTTATGTTCTTGCTAAATATTCGTTAATAACTTCTTCAAAATGTTTTACGACGTCCTCGTTTAGTTTATTGTATATATTTACAAGTTCGAACGGGTCTTTTGTTAAATCGTAAGCTTCTCTGAATCCCTACAAATGAATTTAATTCACAAATCGGCGGAAAAATACAAAATATAAACTTTGTTCTTTTTGTATCCTTTTGCGTTAAAACGCAAAAAAAAATATGATGTAACGCGAATACATTTACGATGCAAAGCAATAAGTTTGTTTGTTTTAGCACTAGCGTCAGCAAAACGCAGCCGTAAGCATTTCTGTTCGATTTGATGGCAAAACGAACAGCAATCAGAGAATCTAAAGTTGGAGTCATTCCGACGTTTTACGGCCACAGCTTGCGTTGAAAACTTTACGCGGCATCACGCAGCTAGATTTTGCGTTACAACGCAGAGTGCCAAAACGAACAAACCTAATATGTTTTATGAAACAAAGTTGCGACAGAGAAATGATGATATTAAAATACATATAAATAACATAATGTTATTACAGCCACTGTATTCATGATTAACCTACACATGTCTTTAGCAAAAATCCACCTCTACTGATGATATGAGATTTTTAACGCAAACATCAGCTAGTTGCGTCATACAATAACAATGTTTTGTTTTCTAACGCAAAGGGGCAAAAAAAACAAAGATATAATTTACCAGATCATCACAAAATCTGCAATATTTGAAATCTATATTTTCCTTGAAAAACTTCACGCAGGTATAAGTGTTATTCCTGGAATCTTGGCATTTACACCAGTTGGACAAACTGCATTCCTTGATTATGCGGAAACTCACACATTATTTTCAATTAAAACGGATAAAAAATATTTTCAAAACTTACAGACAATCTTCTGAATATGGGCAGCCATCATCAATATATTCCGGCTGACCCTCTCCGTGGTATTCTATAAATGTATACGTTGCTTCTTCTGTGGTATCTCCAACAATTTTACCACCCATCGCAGATTTTGCGAATGATTTCCCATCCATATCATCAGGAATTTCAGTACCAGCTAAAGACAAAATAGTTGGGGCTAAATCTATAAGTGTTACTGGAGTTGTTTCGATCTTTTTTCCAAAACCAGGCCCTCTGATTAACAAAGGAACCTTTATGTCAGTTTCGTATGGTTGTCTTTTGTCCCAAGGCTGTGCAAATTGACCTTCAACAGTATTTGGTTAACAAAATTAACTGCTTCTAGTTCTACTAATACTATGTGAAAACCGTTGTCAGAGGCAAATATCAAATATGTATCATTAAGGATGTTAAGCCTTTTCAGTTTCGTGAAAATATCATCCACCATCTCATCAACAGCTAATAAGGTTTCTAATCTTGAGTGGTGAATGTAATCTAGACTTGACACATTTGTAGGAAGATGTTTTGGTGGCATAGTTATAAGCCAATGTTTCTGAATTATATAAGGAAAAGATTAAGATAATTATAAAAGTGAATGTTTATTGAACCCTACATCAGGTGAGCTAAAGTTAAATGAAATAGTTCTGGGCGCTTTTATATCAGCGTATATATCCTTGTGTCTTGGAGCTGGCGTAAAAGGTGCATGAGCTGCAGGTGGACTTACAATCATAAAGAAAGGATCGTGCTTTATGTAAGCTTGATTTAAAAAATCCAGAGCGTAGTATTTCTAAAATAAATTAAAATTAAAGTAAAATTGCAATCAATAATTAAGTTTTAGTATTACTATTAAATCTGTTAAATATACGTCTCAAATATCTCCCACTTCCATTTATTGAAAGAGTGTAGTTGTAATATTTAATTTCCTACTAAAACCAATCCACAATCATAACCGGTGGAACGTGATTAACCCCGCCTACTTTTTCATCACCGTACTTAAAACGATAGAGAATTTATGAAGTAAATATTTGTCCTACGTCCTGCTTGCTGGCTTTGACAGTTTGTTGTCAAGTCATCAAGCAAATTGTGATTTGTTTATACTTTGAATCCGCAACATACTTGATTTAGATATTTTCCAGCGTAAAATGTCTTGTAGTTCTTCTGTGTTTTCAATATATTTGCTACGGTTGTAGGGCTCTTGGTTCTTCTGCCAAGATATACTTGAACAATTTCCCGAAATGGAATTGTTTTTAACATGAACATTATGTAGGTTTTTCCTGTCAAGATTGTGCTCCGGCTCGGCAACAAATTGGAGAATTTACATACTATAAGGTTAAGTGTAAATGTAGATTTATTAATCGCAGATTAAAGAAAGCGAATATTAACTTTGTTCGCGGAACAGTCAGAGCCAATCAAGTAACTTAGAATGGAGTTGTGAATCTCTTACAACCAATCAAATTACGACAGACTGATTTGTAATTGCGTTTTAGGTGCTCCCACGAACAAAGCTTATTCATTTAAGAACGTAAATAATAATCTGGCATTTGATTGGTAAATAAATGATATACGTAATAAATGATCGCACTGTATGTTTCAAAATATGTACTCACGCCATTTGTAAATGTGGTTCCTTCTTTACCAATTAAGTCGATTGTCCGATTCATGGAGTCTGTAAAAGTCCTTATTTATATTTATAAATAATTATTTATTGCTATTATATTAACCATTGAACCTAAAAGAGGTCTTGATCGTCAGTTAAAAATTAATATAAAATTTGGTAAACCGAAAACGTAAAAAACTTCAAACACAATATTAATGTTAAAAACCACATTTTGCAATCGAAGAAACGCAAATCTCGATTACATTGTGATAATGGACGTTCTCTGAAGCTCTTAATCACAATGCAGGACGGCTGTAGTGAGATTTTTAGATTTACATATAACATGATTACACCCACGCTATTCAAAATGCGTATAACTGTCTATTATTCAAAGAATAAATATTGAAATTGCATATTATTTTAAGGTCCGCTCATTAAAACGAAAATAACTATATTCAGGAAAAAACTAATCTAACTCATCCTCACACATTTATATCTATATTTTTTTTCCATGAAATATGTACTCACACAGAGTCACAACAGAATATATTAACTATTATTTAGCATGTATCAAACAATAATCATTTATTTCTCCTCATATTAGATACAACATGATAACGTCTCTAATATTAACATAGATTAAACATTCGAATAGGTCTATTGTTCTCATTTTGCTAGTTGTACGATTAATTTGTTGTTTCCTCATTTCAAAGATGAAGTTCCCTAATTGTTCTTGTCTAATTTGCGGACGGTAACAGTTCCATACCCATACACTCTTTAGCTATCGTCAAGCCCAGTGCGAACATTCCAATATTTTGACTACGGACCTGGAAATTGTTCACACGCGCGAACATAACCTCAAAAGTTAAATCATTTAAATTTTATTCTTACCATTTGAAATCGTCGTTATAATTCCCTTAAGTATAGCTGTTACTGAACCTTGT
Organism: Protaetia brevitarsis; assembly: GCA_004143645.1. Taxonomy (NCBI): domain Eukaryota; kingdom Metazoa; phylum Arthropoda; class Insecta; order Coleoptera; family Scarabaeidae; genus Protaetia; species Protaetia brevitarsis. Next base: position 68,186 of record RXPK01003042.1, on the reverse strand, counting down.
TTAGCCATGATAATAGGGCAATATTTTGTAGTTTCTTGAATTAATGTAAAAGAATTATAATGCTTGTAAAATCTTGATAGTTGTCAAAAATTTTGAAGGTAGCCGAGAGAGAAACCAACTCTGCATTGGTGTTTGTTTTTGTGAGGTGCTATTTAAAATGATAATTGTAAAGTTTTTTATTTTTAATAAATATAGAAACGCATATTTATAAATTAAAATTTATGTTGTTTCCATATTATATAATGTGTGCTGCTATCTATCTTAATTTTCGATAAACTAAAGAATGTAGGACCTGTATAAAGATAAAATAAATGCAGCATATTTCTTTTAATTTATGAAACGGTTTCTGTAATATGCTTTAAACAGAAAAATTAGTCAATATTGGGTTTATTAATACGACTCACTTAGATATCAAACAAATTGTTTTAAAAAAGTCCGAATTTTGAATGATTAAAATACGAGGTATCAATTGTTATGGCAAGGAGATTGAAAATATAATGAGTGACATCACCACCAGCTGGCTGAGGAGGGTTAATTGATAATATAATAATATATCATAAAATAAACTTCAATAAATTTTATTTCGCATTTCGAAATTTACATAAAACATTCAATAATTTACTGAGTTCAATTACAGGAGAAAAGAAATAAAATTACTTATATCACAGCAGCTATCCAGTTTATATTAATCGACAATGCCTCTGTCCCTCATCAATTCATTTATTCTTTTCGATATGGTGGTATAATATTTCATGCGAATCACTGCTTCTTTCGCTTTACTAACATCACCATCTTTAAAATATTTTGAGATTTCTTCTGAACATTTCTTCAAGGTTTCGTTATTTTTGTCTTTAACCATCTTCAATTTTTCAGGGGAATCTGCTTCATCTATCTATAAATTATTAATTAACTTATTCTGCCAAGTTATTTACTAATATTAGGAATGTAATATTGTTATAATTTATAATTATCTAGCCCATATTAAAACTTTTTTTATCATTTACTTTACCAGATCAAGTTTAAAGTTTCAAATTGAATGCCTGCACATTGATATCTGAAGTCCATTTATGTCAGGAAAATACCTGCCCTAGCGCTAATAATGGCAAATAATTTACCAATAAAATGTCAGTTCTATTACAATCATTGTCAATTTATTTGCAATATACTAAACAGATATAAATATAGCGAAAATGACAAAAAACGACAAAGAGTGACAAAGAAATTATTACGTTTTGAGATAGCTTATACTCTTACCATATAGTCAAAAATTGCTTGGATCTTACCTCTTCATTTAATTCCATCATTTCCATTAAAAATTCCGGATTATCAGATTTATTATCTTCCGATATTGTCTCATTATTTAAGCGTAATAGGTGGATAGCTCTGTTGATTGGAGTCTGTAATGTTTTATAAGCTCTATTAACCAAAGATGAGTATTCAGCCGATATTTGTTTCTATTTCACTTCTAAAAGATTTCTTTTGATAGATGAATAGTAATATGGCAATATTACTAACAATACATACTTGTTAGAAATTTATCCGGATGTAGAACACTTTGCATTTTCCTATAAGAATTGGTTAACTTTTTCTGATTCACATCATAGGTGATATCCAAATTGAATACTTTGAAGTAATTGTTTATCTCATGGGGATTTTGAATGGTATGACAGGACTCGCAAAATAAATCTGTCACACCTTTCTTTTCCACACCACATTTCCAACATTTTAATTCCGCGCTGTTTTGATTGAAACGTGTGAATTGTAAGGAGATATTGTTAAGGTTATGTTTCACGCCGTAACTGGAATAATTTCTATTACAATTCAAACGATTTATGCACCTCAATAAGCGATTAATTGTACACATATGAAACATATTTAAAATTGGTTGATAAACACTAAACAAGCTAATTTCTAAGCTTGAGATTCCTCGAGTGTGGCACGATTTAACGCGTAAATACTTTCTTTTTTATTCACGTAATAGAGATCAATTGCGATTTAATTTTCAAGTATTTAGAAGCAGGTTTATCTAATCCAATAATTAAAAGCCATTCATGATAAAGATACATTATTGTACCAGTATAGAACTATGTATGAATTTTAAATGTTTTGCTAGTGCTAAATAAACAAAAATCTAAATTGTCATTTTACTATTTTGTAATGTAAATTGACTAGGTGTGCAACTGGTTGAATAAGAAATAGGGGCATTTTTTCCACTGTAACGGAAAGCTAATATTGTTTCATCTAAGCAAAATTCAAGTTTGCCGCAAATATTTTGAGTATACAGTCTACAACAAAAAAACTTTGTTCTTTTTAGCTGAACTGGTGTAGCTATAATGCTGCAATACAGTCTATTCACCACAGAATAGATGTTTATCATACTTATCATTCGCGTCAAGAATACAGTAGGTAGTAGTGGTAGACATAATCGTATGATGGAGAAGGTGTGTGTTGATGATTATTGACAATCATTCGATAATTCGATTATAACGGTTTTATTATGAATAATCGTTCGATTATGAATGAAAATGTGAAATATACACAACCTACAAAAAAAAAAGGCTCATTATTTGAAGAATAGGAAAGGATAATGTATGAAACGAAACGACGGGACCTTAAAAAGAGGTCCTACACGATATTGTCATACTAAATGAATGATCATTAGATATCATGATTATCGAAATCATTCGATTAAACCTACCACTAGTAGATAGCGCTGCAATCCGCGTATCGCGTATCACACTACCAGAATTCAACGCGTTTAAATAATGGCGGTAATTTAAAAGTAAAATCTAGAAATAATAAGTAAAATAAACTTCAATAAGACACTTTAAATAATTCTTTCTTTGAATAACTACAATTATCACGACTGTAGAACAATATGCTTCCCTCGAGGATTTTTTGATGGCCCTGCGAAATGGTCATCATGCTGTTCGACAGTCTTCTCTTTCCGTCATATCAGATAGATATATAATGACGGTAGTAATAAATATAATTGCGCTATTAAAATCGGAAAAAAAATGAATATATCGTATTAATCCAATTGTAATAAGAACTATTTTTAATGCAATATGCTAAATAAAGTGATAATTTAAGGAGAAACACAAGAAATAACTAAATAGACAACTAAAAGCAACGAAAAAATTGACAACTTATTAGCATAAATTTCATAAGCATACTTTATTTGTGAAAAGCTAAATAACTACAAATCATCCTAACCCTGTACTCCACTTAGGGGGTAGATTTTTCATTTCGTCAGTTTCTACTTCAATTAAATTATTTAATTATGTTTCCAGTTATGAAATGAATCATTCTCAACAGCAGCTAACAGTAATTAAGGGTGTACAGCATGCGGGAAAGGTATATAAATGCAGTTTACAGCACGACTTATTCGGTAGCTTTGTGCGAAATTGAGATAATAAATTTTGATTTTGCTTATAGTGTTTTGAAGTGTACATGTATACCTTCAATATGGCTATATCGATTTTTCTTAATTTGCTTCTATATTAGGCATAATTTATTTTTTCTCTTTGCGCTCAGAAATAAAAAGAGGATTATGACAAATACAAGAGCAAATTAAAAATATTGAGATAGTCAAATTAAAGGCATATATGCATGCTTGAAAAGGCGATCAGTAAAAGCAACTGTCTCAATTTTGCAAAAAGCGACCAAATAAGTAGTGCTGTAAACTGTATTGATGTACGTGTCCGCCATATTGCTTTTTCGCGCGCCCTTAAATGCGAACTCCCGTCTTATATTGCAGATTCTGATTCTACGCCATCAAGTATGTAGTTTTTGTTTAAACTTTTTTTTTCGATTCGTAACAGATTGCGCTGTAATCGCAAAAAACATGATTGTGAACGTATAGAAAAAATACACAAAAAAGAGAAACAAGCAAACATGATTTTGTATTTTTTATTACTACTCTAAAATTCACTTTTACGCGGATGATGTGCAATTGTATTTTTCTTTTAAAGCATCGGAATGGATTGAAGCTATAAAAAAAATAAATAAAGAGCCATCTACTATTCAGTCCATATCTCCCACATATGCTCTAAATATTAATCCTTCCAAGTCACAGGTTCTACTCTTTGGTAATAAAGATGTTGTCAACTTACTGAGTGGAATGTTGGATGTAAATATCAACGGCACAAAAATCCCCATTGTTAACAGTGCTAGAAGTTTGGGATTAACACTTGATAACTCGTTTCGTTTTCGCGAATACATAGCTAATTACATTACGTCATCATATTGCAACCTAAAGAAACTATATCCCTTCCGCGCGATTCTGAACAGAAATATCAAACGATCACTCTGCGATACGTATGTCCTCTCACGTTTTATGTATTGCGCCGAAGTGTATGATGCTTGTTTGGATGTCGTTACAAGTCATCGTATCCAAAAGATACAAAATGCTTGTATGAGATATATTCACGGTATTAGAAAATATGAACATATTTCACATACATTAGTAGAAACTGGATGGCTTAATATGAAAAATAGAAGAATATTACAAACGTTAACTCTATATCATAAAATTCTTACCTACAAATGTCCGCCATACTTGTATAACAAAATACGTTTTAGAACGGACGTGCACAATATAACTACGAGGTTCCGGGGCCTTATATCCCCGCCACCACATAGACTCGCTCTGTTCGAAAGATCTTTTTCATTCGGAATATATAAAAAATATAATGACCTTCCTTCTGATTTGAAGATGTGCACAGTGATCCAATTTAAATCAAAATTAAAATCTATGCTTTGTCTAGCTCGGTGATCTCGTTAATGTGCGCTACACCATCACCTGCATTTACATTTAGTTAAACGTTTACATTCATAATTAGTTACTGCAGTTTCTCCTTCTCTTTTGTTATTTTTTTTTCTCTCTGTACAGCTTTGTTGAATTTTATATAGTTATGTATTCTAATTATATATAAATACTTTTTTCCTTTATTGGCTTGCATGCACACACAAAATTTAGTATTTTATATTAAGTTATAGTATATAGGCATCTACCCCAGTGACCAACTATAGTTATGTCATATTTTATAAATATTTAGAAAATATTAAATCTTTCTTGAATATTAGTTATATTAATATAATTTGCATAAAATATATTATAGAAAATATATTAGGAAAACATTTAAAAAATATATATGTTATGTAGCATTAACAATATTTTATTGCAAATGTTTTCTCAATATATTTTTCATAACTCTGCAAGAATATTTTGCTTTTGTACATTTGGTGCGTAGGACGAATAATATAAAATGGGTAAAATATGCATACATATTAAGTGGGTATGTACCTATTTAAAACGATAGTTTAAAGATTAAATTAGATAATATATATCTAATATGATTTAATTAGTATCTAAGTTGAGCGCTGTAACTTTTCTATTAATATATCTGCGTTTTGTATTATGTATATTATTGGTAATATTTGTATGTTGCGAACGTAAACATAACACCTATATTCATTACGGTGCCGGTGTTATATGATTTAGTATTGTTTATGCGTCTATGGATTAGGTACATACAATGCATACGCGCGCGTGCGGATCATCAGCGTTTTCATTCGTTTGTCCGTTACATGTTATAGTTTATAATAGTATACGATTAGGGCAGATTAGGGTTAACTGTGTAATTAATTGTTGCGGGGTGTGTTTTAGTTTTTGTGGTGACTACGAGGTAAGCAAAACTTTGAACATGTCATGGCATTTATAAGATAATTAGAATGCTCAATATCGCTATGTACAGAAATCGTTTAATAATATAATTGTAGGAATTTTATACCTCATATATGTACTGCATCTACCAGATAAATTGCTAGTTGATTTGCTTAAGAGATTCATCTCGGTAGATAAGCGTCATAACCTCAAATAGAGGTTAGAATACGTTCTGTTGTTTTATTGTTTGTACGTAGAATGTTTTCAAATATTATGAAATAAAGTAAAGTAAAAAAACAAGTATCGTAAGTATTAGAATGTAGCTACCACTCCAATTATTGTAAATGCTCCAAATGTATTAGTAGGTGTTGATAATGTTGTACGATGTTTTATTCATGGTATGATCTAATACAATTGGCATTGTTTTGGAGGCCACAAGGAAACGCCATGAGAGCGCCACTACCGAAGATAGGGATGGCTGCTCCGGATCGGACCTGTTCTTTTGGTTTCTGGTTCGCTGATCGGAGTTGGTGCACCCGTAAAAGAGCGGGTTTCGCACCAAGTTGGTGCACCTGTAAAAAAGCAGGTTTCGCACCAAGTTGGTGCACCCGTAAAAGAGCGGGTTTCGCACCAAGTTGGTGCACCCGTAAAAAAGCAGGTTTCGCACCAAGTTGGTGCACCCGTAAAAAGCAGGTTTTGCACCAGTGCACTCGCTCCGCAACCGCAGTCGTTCTAAACCTTAATTAACAAACCTGTTCATATAGAAATCGTTTTTTTTTAACTTCTTTTTCCAATGATGTGCCTAATGACAAAAGCTAATGACCTTTTTTTTTTTTTAGACTTTTTTTTTACAGAACCGACGACCTTTTTTTTTTTTTTAGACTTTTTTTTACAGAACCGACGACCTTTTTTTTTTTAGATATCACATACTACAATTTAAAGAAGACCTGTAGACCTGAACCTGATTTCTTGCACCAGGTTCAAAGCCGGAGTCGGAGCAGGTGCACCAGCTCCGGCATAAGGAGCAGGTCGTACCATCCCTAACCGAAGATATGAAAAAAAGCCATAGGGTTGTACCTGGCACCAGCCAAGGCTAGACTTAAAAATGAGTATTTTTCATTTTTATTGGCTTATTCAAATAAAATGACAATAAATACGTTTGTTTTTTTATTTAGAACACTTCAATTAAAAAATAGTGATTAATTTGATAAACCTTCAGTATGCTTTAAAAGATGCCAGAATTATTGATTATTAACTTGTATGGTTAGTGTGAAAAAACAAGTTCTTGCCTTTTAGACAACTCTATGTATGGTTTCAACTTTTCGTTATCGACGTTATACATTCTAAATAACTAAGAACAATTTTAGTTCATTTTGACAAATTAAATAGATTGCATAAAAAAATCTCAATTTTCATATAAATATTTTAGAAAAAATTACATTAATTTTAAAATATGGAATAAAATATTTTAATTGAATATTTTATCTATATTTAGAAAAAAATATGAAAAATATATTCAAAAACCTCTCACGAAAAATATTTATAAAATATATTTTTAAAAATATCTATGTAATATTTCTGGCTGTTAGGGTATGTCACGTCTTATTTTTGTTCAATTTATCAGGGTTAGGTAAGAGCAGTTCACATATTCATTATGTAACTGAGCCTCGCCCTGGGATTGTGCTTTCATTTCTTGTTGTTTTGTTGTAATTTGTATTTTATTCCTTATAAAGAATGCACAATAAAGGCACTATTATTATTATTATTATTATTATTATTACTATTATTATAACATCCAGTAGATCTCCACAAGATATCTGATACAAAGTTCATGTATTTATCAATAACTTCAGAACAGGCAAATTGTAATAACTCCAAAACGAATGTCCCATGGATATATATCCAACATTGGTAATGGATATGGATATGTTTTGATGATTGATACATCCATCAGTGGATATCTGTCGGACTAAGCGTGCTGTGTAGGTTTCAAATAGAAAATATGCAACGATCTTTCAAGCAATTTTGAATTGTGCAACAGAAATCAATCATACGGCTTATAAAAATAAACGGATCTGTACTGCAATAGCTAGCCAAGCAATTCTGACGGCACTAGTATACTTTAAGATGAAGTAAAGATTGGGTCGCGAATGTGTTCGAGAACCGATGTTTGTAAACGTAGTACGAGAGCAGGTAAGAAGTTGGCTCAAAGAGAAACAAAAAGAACACTGGAATAATACAACCAGGCAAATTCATGGAAAGACCTTATTGCGGCACCATCAAACAAGAAGACGAACTACTGCAGCTCTGCAGGAATTATCTTAGCGTTGAAGTATTGGAAAAATATATGGGATCAAGACTGGATATACCAACTACAGACTGCGCACACAGGTAAAAATTTGAGGGAGTGAAATAGGGAGTCTCCGTTTTGGAAATATTTTGTTCCAAAAAGGAGTTGCCATAGCTGAAAACAGAAAGTATTTCCTCGGTTTTGTACAAAATCTCAACCAAAACGGAGAGATTGAATTTACTCCGCTTTCTAAGACGATTTTCAAGGAAGAAATAATCTCCGCTTTCTCTCCGCATCTACACTACCGTATTTAAGCCCTAAATGTGAACAAATATCCCTAACATTGCATTATATTTTCTCCTTCACGGAGGTGATAATTTGTTTACTTAACAGATGTTTCTATTTCTAATACCTCAACGCCAAAAAGGGAAAGGATACCTTCGATTGGGAACATTTGTTCTCCAAATCGTAACTGTTTCCCTAAACATTTGAAAATTGCAAGTTTGCATAGGGCATGCGCATTTATTAAAGCGATATTAGTGCAGCGCATGTGCAACAAGTCTGGACGTAGTCACTTTGCAATAGTTCGAGAATGGAGAAGGATATGGCGGAATGCACTGTACCTGAAATTTATAAAATACACATCAGAGTAAAGTACGAAAACCGTAAAGATGGGTAAGAGTTATGGAGCAAACATCACAGGCAGATATAGATAAAGCAGGTAAGAAACTTGTGCATCCTTATTTAATTTTCAATCTACGATGTACCAATTTTTAATTGGCCCCCACTACATTCTAGATGTTAGCTCCTGAATAAAAGCACGTTTATCTTAGCTGAATCCGTGGTGTTTCAACTGTGTCGTGCCTTCAACCCACGGTCGGTACCAAACTCGAAGAAGCGACTATATTATGGATAAATTAAAGCAATTCCAATGACGGCTGCTCTGTGACCGCAGAAGAGGACGTGCTTAGTGTGTCTATCCTAGTAATCATTAGGAATATATCAAAATAATTCAAGAACTTGAGGTTCGACGACATTTTTGATGCATTTTTAATGATAAATAATAGAAAATGCACTGAGCAGGTGCTTCTGTCCACATAGAACAGCCCTCATTGATTAACTCCAATATGATGTTAAACTTAGCTACTATGGAGCTAGTAACATAAAAATAGAGTTAAAAACCTTCTCACTAGAGAGATATTCTCTTCTCTCTCTGTGGCAGGTACCTTCTTAACGGAAATAAATTCATGTGTAAAGGATGAAATACATTCCGAAACGGAGTTAACGTTTGTTTATTGCGGATGTAATTATTTCCAAGTGGAGTTACTTGCATTAGCAACGGAGATAATTTTATCTGACACGATAGTAGCATTGTATACATATGGGGAAACAACATCCGTTATTCATTTTAATAACAGCAGTAGGAGTTAAAATTCTCCATTTCGGAAACTTTTACATTTATTGCAAAATAGTAAAACTGCATAAGAGAACAAATTGGTCCTTAACGGATTAGGTTGCCTCGGTTAAAGATGTTTTTTCCCCTATGAAAAGCAAAATTATCTCTGTATTCCATCCGTTTAGTAGCAAACATTTACTCCGAAATGGAGGCTCCTTGAACGGATGGTCGCGAGGGAACACCGGAAAAGAGTTAAAACGGTGTTAGATTCAACTCCGTATTTTTATCTGTGCAATGGGATGACGAAGAACAGAGGATTACCCGATCAACCAGCCAGAAACCTGTTCAGGTATAATTTAATGAGTAGAAGAAATGGAAAACTATATATCTAAATGCAGAAAAACCAAGAGGGTTTCCGGAGACGGCCCCACAAGAAAAAAAAATACTTTTTATGCCTTCTTCTGCCAATTTGTTCGTCATTGTAAATTGCATTTAACAAAAATATTCTTAATATGAATAGGTATTTTGTCCAAAAAACACCATTTTTATTTGCGCATTTATTTTCATTTCACAACGTTTTAATAAAATGCATGCGCATCCGCTATGCAGAAGTTAATGTCCTATTTCCCAATGCTCGTAAATTATAATATTCCCGTGTTTACTAGTATGTTAAACATTTTTGTAGTGGCGATAATGCACGCAATGATTTATGGTCCCAGGCGTGATAAATCATTCTGTCTGTTTGATTAAAAATGGAGTAATGACGATGCGGTCTGTCAATGAACCGTTCCGAACTATGCATTCATTATTATGCTCTTTATATATTTTTAGGTTATACGTTCTTATTTTTTATTATTAGGTCTCTGTGACGTAATCTGTGCCCGCGGAAAAAAAAATATTTTATCATGTTCTTTGTGTGATCAAGTTTCTATTTATTTATTTTTTTTACTCAGTCATATACTTGAAGTAACCAATAAGGCCAAAAGAGCTCTGATGGTGTGCAGAAACTTTGCAGGGAAAAATTGGGGATGTAACCCAAAAATACTACTTTGGAAGTATATATACAGCGATAGTGAGACCGATCATCACTTATGCATCAGTAGCACGGAGCAAAAGAACTAATCTGGCCACCGCGAGAATTAACCTCTTTGAAAGTGCAAAGATTAGCATGTGTAGCATAACGGGGCTATGAGAACCTGCCCAACAGCAGCTATCGAAATAGTATTGGATCTTACCCTCCTCCATATTGTAGTAGAGGGCGTGGCAAAAAGAACCACACTCAGAATGGTCAAGGAAGGAATGATTAGGCATAGGCCTCAATCTTTATAGGGCCTGAACCCTTTTGCGGGTTAAGTAGCAGTATAATAAAAATAGAAATGGAGCACAGAAAATCCAGTTACTGGGAAAATCTCCAGGGAATGAGGCAAAGTAAAATTCTTCTGGGAACTTATACCCAGAAGAGGTTTACATAATGCATCAACCTGAGTAAGAACAATGTTCGCATATTAACAGGAATACCTTCAGGCCACTGTAGGCTGAAAGGACACCTGAGTAAGCTTGGATTGGAAAAGGAATCTGAATGTAGATTTTGTGGGGAACAGGATAAAACACCCATTCACCTCCTTTCAAACTGCGTAACACTGTGCAACTCGAGCGCGTTGCACCTGGGAGCATGTGAAATCGAAGAGGGAGACTTTCCTAGACTGGGGCCCTCTGACATCCTACACTTTCTGAAAGGAATAGGATTGGAAGGCCAGCTGTAAAGCAGCAAGAATAGGGGACACAACAGATCTTTTAGGTCGCAGTGTCACATCACCCTTCTATCTACATACACACATACTCACAAGGGAACACCAGCGGGTGTCCTCCTCCGATTTCGATGAAACTTAACAGATCGAAAGATTACCTTAAAATAAGAGACACGTATTTTTTTTTTATCGGCGTATCCGCACGATTTTGGGATACAGCCCCCTCCAAAGTTTGGACGATTTTTCAATTTTTGCAAATATTTCCTAAATTATAACAGATATTAAATTTTCTTCTTAACATAATTTGCAGCATATTGCATGGCCCTAAGGGTGGCGTGGTCCGTATTCACAAAAAGTTAATAACGGGGACGGGGTACCCCGTACCCCCCATTTCTTTTACATTTTTTCTTTTTCTTATTCATCAAAAGAAGGCCGATTTTACATAGAATACGATGATGTATAACAAGTTTAGAAAATTAATAATTGTAAAAATAGAAAAATAATAATAAAGCTTCAAAATTCATAAACTTGTCTATTGATATAAATCAAAAGAACTATAACAGAAATAAGTTCTTATCCTTAACATAATTTTCAGCATAATACATGGTCTCATGGTAGATATCTTCACAAAAAGCTAATAACGGGGAACGGAGTACCCCATACCCCCGCATTTTTTTAATAATAAGTTTATTCATTATTCATCAAAAAAGGTCGCTTTTACATAGAAAACAATGGTAATAAATTTGGAGGATTAATAATAAAAATAATTGTAATAATAATAATATAGTACATTAACAACAATTATTTGTTATCCTTACTCCGCTGCCCTCCTTACTTAAATATTTCTTAATTTAGAATTGTATCTACTCGACAAGCTATGGTCAAACCTTTCTATGCCTACTAACTTATACTATATACTATACGAAACTTTTATCGGAGGTAGCAATATAAATCGTTTTATCAACTGCAGTTAGTGACTGCGTTTTATATATTTCCTTAATAAAATGTTATTCATTCTTAGAATGCCATAATCCTTTAGTGCGTATATATGAACAAATTTGCTACACCGGATGAAGGATTAAATAATCCATACATATATATTTTTTAATTTATTTCAAGTTTTTCGTGCAATGTAGGTGTACAATGAAAGTATTCAATGGAGCATAAATATAACTAATGTGTTTGTAACGATTATAACATTTCGGAAACAATAGAACAGAATTAGAAAAACATTATGATGCTTATAAATGTTTAAATACATGACATACTGCAATGCGATTATTGGTATATATGTATTGCAATAGCGAACAAGATTAATATACATACATTAATTAAGTATTACAGTAGTGATAGTCTGTGTAAAAGTGTTTAAAACACAGATTTTGTTTGCACCATGAACACCGCACAATAGCTGGTTTATTGCAAATACTACACAAGGGTGTAGACTGCGCATCTTTGTTAAAACAAAACTCTACAGGATTTTTAAAGGGCCAGGTATTTCCTCAACGTATCCACTCTTATACCACGAGTACTTGAATACGTCGAAAAATCTTGGGGAAGAAAACTGATTATGGCTTAGGGATTGCAACTTAATAATATTATTTCTCTGATGTAAATCTATGTCGTAGTTCATAAGAATCACTATATCCGAAAAAGTTCTAACAAAATTTTTCCACAGTCTAAAACCATATACGTCTAGAGGTTGTACCATCGCTGTCGTTTTTTTTGGTATATTTAAAATGTTCAAAGTTTTGTCTTTTGGCACTAATTGCTGAAGTTCGGCAACACAATCTTTTTTTGATGAATAATGAATAAACTTATTATTAAAAAAGTGCGGGGGTATGGGGTACCCCGTCCCCCGTTATTAGCTTTTTATGAAGATATCTACCTTGAGACCATGTATTACGCTGGAAATTATGTTAAGGATAAAAACTTATTTCTGTTATAGTTCTTTTGATTTATATCAATAGACAAGTTTAGTAATTTTGAAGCTTTATTATTATTTTTCTATTTTTACAATTATTAATTTTCTAAACTTGTTATACATCATCGTATTCTATGTAGAATCGGCCTTCTTTTGATGAATAAGAAAAAGAAAAAATGTAAAAGAAATGGGGGGTACGGGGTACCCCGTCCCCGTTATTAACTTTTTGTGAATACGGACCACGCCACCCTTAGGGCCATGCAATATGCTGCAAATTATGTTAAGAAGAAAATTTAATATCTGTTATAATTTAGGAAATATTTGCAAAAATTGAAAAATCGTGCCCAAACTTTGGAGGGGGCTGTATCCCAAAATCGTGCGGATACGCCGATAAAAAAAAATACGTGTCTCTTATTTTAAGGTACTCTTTCGATCTGTTAAGTTTCATCGAAATCGGAGGGGGACACCCGCCGGTGTTCCCTTGTCAGTCATATAAAAAGGTGTATCTTTTTCACAATCTTTTTTGTTTGAAATCAATCGAATGAAATGTAATTTTTAAACTTGCTAACTTTTTCTAACTGCAGTTCAGTATTATTTTCTATTTCCGGTCAATCGGAAGTGATATTTTGGTTAAAGTATTTTACATTATAGATAATGGTGCGAAAATCTCAAATATAAGTAGATAATAGAACATCATCAACTTTTAATGAACCACTTACGTGGAATTGAGTTCAGAACAAATCAGGCATCTACTAATAGACTGCGGCAAAGCTACATAATTATGGTTTAGAAAGAGATAAGGAATAAAACCTATTTGCTAGCTAGGTTCAATTGTCGTTAACGTGTTTAGCAAAGTTGCACGCCTGATAACAACAATCTATCTATGACAGATTACAATTTGAGTGAGAATACAGTAGTGGTTATGTACCATCGAAGACAAAAGTCCTGACTCAATATTGAAATACTGAAAAAATTCCAATGATTCTACCTCTATTTATGTCAAACTTGAGTCAAGACTTTTGTCTTTGGTAGTACATTGAACATATTGTTACTGTATTGATTGTAAAGTTTAGTAAGTAGTTTATAAATTATCAACAACAAAGTAATAACATAACATAAATATGTATTAATGGTTCTCAATATTTTTATCTTGCAAATAGTATTGGCAAGATAAGTTATAGTTTTCACATTATTTTCGGATCAATGAATATACAGATATGCACGACAGTGTTGGGTGGTGGATAATATTTACATTACGTATTCAAGGTTATACACGAATAGAGTATGCTGGAAACCAGCAAATGAATGCGGGAAATATCAGAATGATGTATCTACCTATACAATATCTTTGGCAATAACTAACTTTTACTTTTTTTATCTTTGTTTATTTCTTTCTCGTCACAATTTTCTTCCGTTCACATTTTCGTTTGTTTTTAATTTATTCTATAATAATACCATACTGTAATATTCTCAGGGTTCAATTATTAACACCGGCGAAGTATTTAATAAAAAGTATTTATTTATACACTTAACATCTAATTAAAATAAAGCAATACTACTAAAAACATGTTAAATTAAATTCACCAAACTATTAGTCAGTGGCGACTGGTACTAAAGGGCACAAGAGCACGTGCCCACCCAACCACCAAGATAAACACAGAAAGAATTCACACGTATTTATTATTTCTATGTAGTTTTTAGTAAGGTATGGGTGTCAAAGCTTCCTTCCGCACCACAGACACTGCGAATGCTCAAAACAATATTCCAGGGCACTATTTCCAATGTACCCATTTCGAGTATGAATCGGCCGAGTATGAATGCATGCGTGGATTTTAATGCTCTAGGCAAAGTGGATATACGTGAATAGTTAGAGAGTGCTTCTTTGCGACATAGAAGGTAAGAGTTCCGTAAGAGGACCACTGATTTGGCGATTTCTATGCATACTAGCGGAAATAGCATGTGTTCCTGAGTGTAAAATGGCTATTCATTTTTTGAGCAAATGAAAACAAAGTACTAAAAACAGTGTTCGAAAAGTGTTATTTCGAGGTTATGTGCGAGGCGTTTCTGACGGATTTAACATGTGGTAGCAATGATATGGAAGGAAAAGTTACTAAAACTGACCAAATTTTAGATAAAACAAGCTTATTTGTTAAGTTAATGTGAATCAATTGTAAATTAAAGTAATAATTAGGCAGCGGTTCAGTACAATATCCTGAAATTTGTTTGTTTTACAGTATTTGTTTATTTTGAACAGTATAATTGTACGAATTATTATAAGTTTTCACATTTCTCATTATTGGTTGGTGTATCGGATAGAAATAAATTCATATTTCATATAGATGATTCGTAGAAAATTTACATATAAACAATAATTAATATTGTATAGTTGACATTATAATTATAACAGAATTATTTTATATAAAAGCAATTTATTTTTTTGCATCGTAAGTAAAGCATTAATAAAAAGTAATAACTTGTCAATGCAATGAGGTGTGGAGTTCTTTCGTCTTTCTTAGTGCCCCTAAGACAATAATATATGCAAAATAACTAAGTATTCCGTATTTTGATTTAATATGTAGACTGATTTTGCTTCGTTTCACATTTAAATTCGAATGATAAAAAGACGATATAGAAAGAACAAACTGTTTTATTCAATTTTATTAAATAAAACTTTTAAATCACAATAATGAATTTGTTTGATTTTAAACATTTAATTTGAATTACACTATACATATCATAAAATGTCTTTGTTCTCGGTCACATTACCTATATTTGTTTTTATGTATTTCAAGATCCCATGATATAATTGGTGTTATATCGTCCTAAAGTACTTAGAATCGTTTTCTACGATCCTAAGTATTCAGTGATTTTTATCGTGACTCTGATGATCACAGTTTCGCTTTCTTCAGCAAAACCTCCACTTACCTACTTCTGCCATCGCAATAACAATCACCATACTACTTCCATGCCAATTCAATTTTCCCGTTAAAGGAGGGTTCCCATTGTTACGTGTTGAAAACACCTTTTCTTATTTCTCCAACTGTATACTATCCTATCTGAAATCATCTAAATTCATTGACCTTTACGAGTTACCGAGAATTTCGCTATTTACTTATTTTATATAACGTCACGTTTGACCTTGAAGTTGTTTTTTGTAAATGTACCGCTTTATTTGTGACCTTTTTCTAAATTCTTAAATTGTCAAATTTTAGTATCTATTTAGATGCATTTCTTTGGTAACTTTCATTAAACTCCGTTCATAATTAGCTCCGAATTTATTCATTTTTGTTAATTGTTGCACATTTTTTTGTGCGCACTGTATCTTGAACGTTAGAATTTTCGCAAACAATACCACGTGCAAACCCTTAATACTCGGATCTATAGGCTACTTAATGGCTAGCGCGGGAGCTAGATTCTCCTCCCTTTCTTCAAAAGGAAACCACTCCACGGAAGCCGTTTTTGAATTATTGTATTTTGGCGTTCCATTGGAGCCCCGCTGACGCGGATCTCTCCCAAGCAGCGTCCATAAGGCGTACCTGGACACGGGCTTTCTTCTTTCATCCACCGGCTCTCTTCCACTTCTTCCTCCCCGAGGTGTTTGGTGGCAATCAACCGTTTGCGCATTGTTTTTAAATGTAAGTTAATTTTAAGATTTATTTTCTTTTGTATTTGTAGTAACGAACTACCATTGGAGTCAGAATAATTTAACGTAACTTTTGATATTTTTAGTCTTTGCTCTCATTGTTTAATTTAACGTAACTTTTGAAATTATTTTAATTTTTGTTTCTTTCATCTTTTCGCATTAAAACAATGGTAGGTCGTATTTATTTGCATGCTCGATCGAGTAGGTAGATTTTATTTTCTTGTTTCTTTGTAATATAACATTTTTTTTGATAATAACACGTCACTCCCAAAAGTCCATTTCGTGTATTTTTACTTTGTAATTATTTAATGTTTGGCTTCACCTAATCAATTGTTAATATAACTGTTTATATAGTTTTTTTCTGAGTTTTATTTAATTCAATTTTATCGTCCTTGGCGCATAAGTTTTTTTTCTTTTTTATTTAATTAACTTTTTCATTCAATTTAATTATTTATAAAGCAAAATTCTGCAAGTACCAATCCCTTGTTTCCCCAACTGGAAAATAGCCATTCTGGGCTGTGGCTAAAGTACCGGGCGACAGCGTCGGGCCAAGGAAGGCAACAACTGACTCAACCCAGTGGCGCTCAATCCGACACCTCTCCGGCGCCTCACTGGCCGAAACGACTCCTATAGTCGCAGCGTGGGAAATAGATTATAAACGTTGTTTTATTTATCCCTCTTCCCCATCTTTTGGTACTTTGCAATCATTTATTTTATTTAATATCAATAATCTTTTATAAACAATATTTAATTTTTTATTTTTTTTTTATTATTCAATCTGGTCTCATGCTCTGGGAAATTGTTACTATTTAATACGCCCTGAGAATTCGCTGCTAGCACCATGTCTTACTCGAGAGTGTCTCTCCTTGCAAAAATGTGTGTACATCGAAATTTCAGTAGACACTGGAATGGGATTATTAAATTAAATATGGACTATCTTTTGTGTACACTTACCCAAGCAGTGTCATCGATGCATTACAATGCTCTTCCCCATCAACATTTCCTGGACGGATGTTAACGCTTCACGTTAAAAGAAATCAGAAAGAAGCACAATGTCAGAAGATCGACTGAACGCATTTTTACAACAAAGTCATAAATGTCTTTTCCATCATGAAAAATAGGAGAATGGATTTTATGTACAAAAAATAGGCAAGTTCTTATTTTGTGCCCACCCTCTTTCGTAACTCACGAGCTGCCACTGCTACTAGTTATTTATATTCACTACTATTTATTTTCACCGTTTGCTTACCTCGGTATATACAAAACTGACTCGTCTTCGGTCGCGCGCATAATTATATTTGGCGCGTTTGCTTCTGGAGAAATCTACATTTCTCCTGATCTCTTGAGTGAATTCGGAGCACCAGGTTTAGGATGAATTGTAATTATTTAGCTCTTCATAAATAAAGCGACATTCAAACATCCTGTATAAAAACAACTCGATAGATGTAGTTATTGCAGGTACTACTTCAACTAACGCGGAAATGTGAACTTCGCAAATCTTAAGAAAGAAATGCTATTATCACTCGCCTCTAGGGTATGAACGAGATCCGAATAAAAAGCGTTTTTTTTTCTATCCACGTCTGTTACGCTCCCCTGAGAACACACATGTATACGGCCGCAAGAAAAGTGCAATTTCAAGAACCAGTTGCACCGGTCGCGCATGCGCATCTCGGCCAAACGCACGTCGTTCCGAGACCGGCCTCCGTCCAATACCCCGACCGGATTTGGCGAAGAATTGTTGTTATTCGAACGGCGGTGGTAAGACAGCGAATCGGTGTCTGTTTCGTTTCGATCAGCTCGTGTGCGTTGCATAGTTTATCCGCGTGTTTGATTAGTACTCGTCTAAATTCATCTATGAAACTGTGCGTTGATTATATGAAAAAAATACCTGTGCGTGGGTGTCTTAGTGCCTTGAGATACTGTGATTAAATATCGGATGTAAAATATTCGGTAAGTTTACACTATATCACTGTCTTTTGTGTTTCTTTTCATAGTTTCGATGTCCGTATGCACGTTGCGCGGCGGACTGTTTGGTGTGTGAGTCGTGTGGTTGTATGTATGTATGTAGGTATGGCGGTGCTCATCTCCGCAGATGTGTCGGTAGTTTTGTATTGGAAGATGTGTCACGATTTTTATCGACCGCAAACAACTTTCGAATTCTCGATTTGGTGTAGAGGTTTCGAGGTCTGCTGCGTGTTGTTTCTATTCTGCTGATGACGATTTGATTAAATTATGAATGAGATTCATGCGTTATTTACTATAGATGGTAGGCAGTAAATATACTGCTAGTAATATACTATGAGATTCAAAAATGATTGCCGTAAGAAAAAAACTGTTTTCCGGAAAAATTTATCTATACTTATTACCAATTTAATGAGCGAAGTTAGCTACATACAAATTTCATACATTAAATGAATTTTCTTGACATTTAGCGACATTGGCGTTCGTGTTGTAGTATCTTTCGATCATTTATCTTATAATTTTTTTCAAATCGTTTATATTTACATCTAATATCACCAACAATAGTATTTCTGAATACTGCAAGAAAATAAGGGAATTTATCTGTGGTAATTAGCTCAACAAACAGGTAAAAAATCAATATTAACATTAAGTGAAATAGTTTATTACATTTTATAATTTTATAGGCTTATCATACACTTCAGCGCAATGAGCTGTCAAAAGAAAGTTACATTTTCATCCCTATAAAGTTTCTACGGTACAGGAATTATTATCATTAGATCACGATAGGCGATTGGAATATTGTCATTGGTTTAATAACAATTTAAGGGACGATGACTTGCTAAACAAATCATTTTTCTCGGATGAAGCCTGGTTTTATCTAACAGGCTATATCAATTCACAAAACTATAGCATCTGGTCTGCAGAAAATCCACACGAATTTCGAGAAACGCAATTGCATCCCATAAAGGTTGGAGTTTGGTTAGCTATGTCCAGGCAACGAATAATAGTGCCAATTTTCTTCGAGAAAACTGTAACAGCCCAACGTTACCAACAGATGTTGGAATTGTTTATTGCAGAGTTACAAGAAAATGAGCTTGAAGCAGGTTATTTTCAGCACGGTAATGCTCTAGCACATACTGCTCGACAAACCTGCCCAATATCTTCAACAGTTTTTTGCTGAGAGGGTCGTTAGAGCACAAAGATGGCCACCAAGATCGCCTGATGTAACCCCATTAGATTACTTCATGTTTGGCTATCTAAAAAATAGGATCTATAGAAACCGCATACATACCATAGAAGAACTGAGAGATGCAGTATTGTCACTTAATAATTATACTAATTGTATGTTATAATTTAAAGTAATAAATAAATTTAGATAAACACCAGTTAGTACTGAATTATAAAATCATAATTTAGTAAAGTTAAATTAATTACATTTCATTTTTACAATCAAAAACACCAATCCACAGTCGTGTTATATAATGCGAGTTCAAATATAGGTTACGTTTTCCTTATTTATGACAGATCCGTTTACTTTCTTGTGTTCCAACACTGACTTAGTTCAAACCTTCATTACAAACACGCGGCATATACCTACACCCTGTTACTATCTATAGGAGCGGAATTGACAATCTTTTTGAATCTCATAGTATATACGGGGTACCCCGATGTGGATGGCATATGGAAGACCAAGCGTTTGGAATGAATTCAAATATTTTGTTTATGCAAGTACTATAAGTTATTCAGAGCGAGTTGTGTTTCTAAAGTATTTTCAGAAAGGTAGTATTGCTGGTTCTACCTTGTGAAGATAGATTAGAAATGGAAGAACTTTTATCAGTTTTTTTTATAACCGACGGCCTTATTGCATTTTATAGTATTTCCCTCTTTGCGTTCCTATACCAACCTTAAAGCATTTTCAAGATACAAACTAATTTCATTTTCTTTAGAAAATTCAGACAAGCAGCTTTGGTATTCATACACTGAGAGAAATATCCTTTTCATTTAAAAGGAATTGCATTAAACCAAAAGTTTTTGCGTTTACTATATGGCCAACGTGATTTGGTGTTTCCTTGAAAAGGAATATAATTTTAAATTCACGCATTTCTTCGGAAATAATATATTTTTCGTTGAAATAGTTTATTCTTTTAAGTGAAAGGATATTGATAGTTGATTCAAGTCCTCTTTATTTTGAACTTGAAAACTATGCAGATTGGCAGAAAACCGTAAGCATGTTGATTCAAGAGGTTTTTCCTTTTCTTATTTACATTTATTCATTTTAGACTTAAGCGTAAACACAACAAAATGCCGTGATCATTTTCAATCGAAATGAAAATGAATTATCTCCAAAAACGCATGCACTAAGGAGTTAAAGTAGCGGTGACCACCCTAGCACTTTGTGTGCCGTTAAAGAAATCGTCGTTTTAATGGCGATGACTCCTATCAGATGTTGTTCTAGTAAATATACCAGATTAATATGTTACGTTCGTAGTTTCCGGCCTATTTTGTGAGAAATATTATCTGTTACTGGAATGAAATAGGAGATGCGCCATCTATGCGACAATTTCTCTACTACACACAAGTATATCTGCTCATCTGCTGTACTATATGGGGAGAAAACTGCTATACGAATAAAATGGCGATATTTATTTTTACGTCCATGTAAATATTTAGTTAAATTAATAAATACTGCGCTAGCTTCAAATAAATCTACTAACCAATTATTTGTTTGATTGAATACAGGAATTTTTTAATATTCCTAAATCAAGTAATAATTTAGTAACGTGTAACCAAATGCATGAAAAATGGTTGAAAACAACAAGATCGTTTTTCCCGTGTATAATAGTTTTAAAACCTTCAAACCTATATACTGCTATAAAGTTCTTTGACTTATAAGCAGGGTTGAAATTTCGGTCCACTTCGAATAGCCGTACTATGAAAATTTATTGCTGCGAGTGTCCGGGAGCTACGTCACAATGCTGGGCGAAGTTATCATGCGTAGTTGGAGCGCCTATCAACACTTTACTCTCAGACTTCGTAGCAGTATTATGCATCCCATACGTATAATGGCAGTGCATTATACGTATGGGATGAATTACAGTCGCATTAGGTTAGCTGAAGCATGCATGTAAAATCGATGCAATGAAAATATGAATAAATATAAAATTAAGTAACAAATTTGTTAATTTCTTACTGAAAAAGCGTGCAATATTTGCATAAATGATTGTCACAAACAAGTTATATTACATTTTCTTTGTTCTCTAGAGGGAAAACCGTATAGAAACTCACAATCAGTGTAGTAATATATCAATAATCATTAAACAATATTAATTAATGCGAAGCAACTGATAGTACATTCGTAAATTTCAAACAGAAATTGCGCAGATTATCGCGCAGTAATGCTTTGCCATTGCTAGAAACTTCTCTAAAAAGAAACACCAAAAATAGATTTCGACCTTCAAAATAAAAATAAAAAACGGAATCTCTAGTGACAACTTAAAATAAATAAAGGAAACTCAGAAATTATTAAATGAAAACGAAAAACCAATCTTTCTCTATGCATATGCATTTGCATTGATAGACCACAGATTACTACCACGATCTTCGCTTGCTGAATCTCTAGTCGCACTCGCATTGGCAAATTGGTGGGGACGCGAGAGACTGTGGAGGGACACTCCGAGTAATAAAATTTTGTACGGAAGATGATCGAACGGGACTGAAATTACAAGCCTGCTTATAAGTAAATCAGCATTAACTGAAGAGATTTCCAATAATCTCTGAAAATTTCTTTAAACCTCGCGAAAAAATATTCACTTTTATTCATTATTGTTTGTGTATGCGAGACTTATGCACGTGGGAACATGAATAAAACAAAAATACTTCCGTGTAAAAAAGCACTCAGCTTGAATACAGGTGCTTGTATTTTCCATTAAAAGGCAAAAGTTTTAAATCAATGTACACATGCGTGTCCACGCAAATACACCAAAACGTCCGGCTTTTTTGTTTAAAATGCTGTTTATAATTCAATAAAACTAAAATATGTTGTTAAATATGTACATAATAATAACACTATAATATGTAATGTGTATTGTCTTACTTAAACAGAAGTTATAAAGACATTATAAAATATTAATCAAAACTAAGGTGCACTTCATTTAATTACGGTTACTTTTCATTGTAAAGCATCTACTTAAGAAGAAAATAGTAGAAAACAGCAGGCTACTTTCAATTAAAATAAACACTTTTCTGAGAAAAGGTATTCTTTTCGTTGAACATGATAAAAACCAAAAGTTATTTATTTTTAAGTTAAGTTTTCTATTTAAGTTAAAGTTAAGTTAAAAGTTATATAAAACTTTTTATTTAATGCAATCTCTTTTCTCAGTGTATCAACCAAAACCGGCGTGTATACAACTAAATAAACTTTTTAGGCAGACGGTACTACATAAGGCAAAAGTCTTGCATCAGATTTAGAGCGGGATTTAAATAAAGAGAGAAAGTTATAGACCAACTATGAACTGTTGCCAATTGTAGTAAATAAGCACCTGTTGTCCTTGACGGCGGCCGCGTACCTTTGATTGATAAAAAAATAGCTAATAAAATAACGGAGGAAATATTCCGATTGGTTTGTTCTATTAAAAACTTGTGGTAGGTATATCAACAGGAACAGATCGAGAAATTTGTAGAAGTGCTGGCGCATGGCTCATATTGTGATTCAGATATCTGTACCATTTTTGTCATTGTTTTCGATTTCAAGGGTATTTTCCACATAACCTTCAGCGATGTTGGAAGATCGCCAACCGCCGTGAAGTTTTACATCTAATACTCCACTGCCTTGTGCAGTAAGTGCAGTGGCAGAAGGTTCTGCGGAAGCAATGACCCGTATACCATATGAGCGGTTTTCTAAATTTAAAAAATTCAGCGAATTTCTTAGGCACACTCCTAAGGGATTATGTCCAACTGGGCTGCTTCGTTTATTTTACCATTATGCGGACTATTAAAAATAATCGTGGTTGACCTGCAGGGCTCATTTGTAGATATTTCCGGATAAATGTAATCTAGTGTGGTTCCACCAGTACAAAATTTTTGAAACTCAGTTTTTGTTTCGGGAATATTTACCAATAATAAGCATCATCTCTGTTATCTTACGTCAGAGATAGTCATTCTGGGAATTCGTCAGTTCTACAAGCACTCCGAAACGCCCATAATTTCATGAAAGGTAATTTACATAATAACTCCGAAAGTGGCAAGTGTTGCTTTAACGAATTTCAGGCGGTGTGCACAAACAGATTATCATTGTCCTCTGATGTTATTCCGACATATTGTATATAATGTTTATAATCAAATATTTATATTTATAATTTTAATTAAATTAGTTTTATTTACTATTATTGACACTTTTTGAAAAACGACGCTGACTGTGACAGTTTTAAAAAAATATTTGATAGATTAATGCCCGTAAACATAAAGCGTGTGGCAACCAAGTGATTAGTTAATCATTTGTTAGCACTAACAAATTGTTAAGTAAAAGTTGCGTAACATCAAACTTAACCGTTTGTTAAATGCGAGTATTAGTTAACAACTGATTAATGGTTGTTGTAAACTAGTTACTGTAAATTTACTAAAATAGATAGTTGATTTTGGTTCCGATAGAGAGCCAACTTGAACGTTTTCACCTAGAAATTCAGTAATCAGGTTTTGCTTCTGGCTTATATCAAGATTGTTATAGCGATTATAACCCAAACGGATATATGGAATGATTTAATCATCGTCCCCCCAATGAAGAACTATTCGATATACTAGACAACATATATGATAGACGTCATAGACCACGACTGCTCAAAGAAGAATCATGAAAATATAAGAAAAAAGGCAAATAAAACAATGATTTGGTTGTGTTGATTGTTCTTTTTCATAAAGTTGTATATATGTAAATAACTGCTCTTTCATCCTTAACCAGTAGTACTATGACAATTACATTCAGATAATATTTCTGCTCATATACTTCGTTTCTTTTTTTTTTTTTGTTTAATAGATACTCCATCCATTTTTTTTATTTTCAACTACTCATTTATAATTTCTCAATGATCGCTAACAATGTGTGTTTCTCTCTGTACCGTAAAATTTCTGGCTCTTCTCACGGCAATCCTGCATTTTCCTACTCATTATGATGCATAGTGTCAAATTTAGTGATAATATTGTCAGAAATCAAATGTTGAAATTACACCACCTAGCCTCCATAATTAGAAATGTAATGTAATAATCACGAAACGTATATATTTTAAATTACTGCTGCTATCTTATTCCAAATAATTGATCAGTGATCAAATTGAATCAAAAAAAAAATTCTGCCAAAACGTCAAATAGATTTTCCGTCTAAGTTCACATGTTCCGCCATCTATTGATGCAATTATGCACGGCAACTTTCGTGGGACATTCGGGCACATTTCGTGCTTTGGTAAATCTTACATAAATGTGTAACTACCGAATAGCGCTGGTTAGGATGGGCAAGATTGTTACAGTCCGCAAATCGGGCCATAACTATAACTTCACAGGTTTTGCATCTTTTAAGGAAGAATTAATGTAAAATTATATAGTAATAAGTTAATAGTATTCTAGTTATTGAGCTCAAGTTAAACTGTTGAAAAAGTAAATAAGAATAAAACTTAATTTTAAACTAATATAAAAATACGAAGTAAGAGTTTGAGCCCGCAGATGATGTTACATACATCATATTTAAAAAAGAAAATGAAATTGTACAGTAGTATTGCCAAAACTATTCAAAATGAAAGATTGACCTTGGTCTTTTTTTTTAAACAAACTGTACAAAGAAGTATTGGAACACCCCTACATAGAAAGCCACCTTTGTCCTTTTGGCGTACGATGGAGGCCGTAAACGTGACAGAATATTGAAAATTAAATATCCATCTAATACATGAATGCAAATATTTACATTTTAAGATAAAATTCAATATTTTCATTTATATTTTATTTAATATACGTATTACGTATAAAACTCTGCAATAGTACTATACACCACAGTGTTCCCAGGGCATACGAGTGAGCTACATAGATATGTGGGCATGTTGAACAGACGAGACACGGTCGCACATACCCATTTGCCTACGATGTCCTTAGTACAACAAAGGAAAAAAAACTATCTGCCGTGTCTGCCTGTCAGGGAAAATTGCGTATACAATTTTTGTGGGATTGTAAATGGTTGGCCTTAGAGATATGACAGGATATAAAAAATAGTAATAAGAATTTATATCTTTTCGGCTAACAGCAGTAGATACCGCCGTATCTTAAATTTTCTTTGTCATTTTTAAGATAAGATCATAGAGAAATTAAAGAAGTGCCCTCGCAAATGGTACCTACGTGAACGCTCAAGGTGTTCATATATATTCCGGAATAAATTTCTCCGAATATTCTTTGATTCTTGATTATTAGAAATTGCATTAATTTGATAACACTCAACTATATATACTTTTCCTTCAATTTAAATAGAAATATACAAGGAGCATGTCGGCCGTTAGAAACTAATACGTGGTTGAATATATCAAGGACTGCCGATAAAATTCGGAAAGGAGAAATATAAGAATACACATCAAAAATAAAGCGTGTTTGATGTAGGTATGTTTTATTAATTATCTATTAGCGGATAATTTTATTCACATGACTCATACTACTGGTTAGGAAATTCAAAATTTTGACATTACGCATTTTAGCTCTATTCAATCAGTTACCTAATGTCAAATCCTTTTTTGGCTTGGTCAACTGTAAACACCGTGAGTGACTAGTGCGATAAAGCGTATGGCATTTTTTCTCAGTTCACAGTTACTTGCAATGTAAAATATACATAATACCCTTTTATTTATAAAAAAAACACAGTCACCGCTATATTTATTGCCGTGCCAATTATTATTAATGAAAAATTGTCATAAAAAAATCACACATATACTTAAGAAGAATAAGTTCAGTTTTTAAAGTGTAATGGTACTAATCTTCATCTGCTGACTGTTAGATTGCGGTATTTTTTTTAAAATAAAATTTAAGATAACTATACCCGATTCTTTAATAATTGAGAATGTAAAAAATACTTTTACCAAATATATAAGAATAAATAATAATTTTTGGCATCTTTTTAACATCGAATGTTAAAACCGTGAAAGAAAATAACATAACATATTTCCACCAGTCGAAGCAATTAATAAATTATTTTTATTTCTCATATTTAATATTCACTATATCACCATATATTTCCCAAAAATTAAACATGTTTTTTTCTCATTATCCCCGATAGCTTTTTTTCCTTTGCTGTACGCGTTGAGTACCTACGCTACCTGCTCTGTACGATGTATCCATCTGCAAATCTGCCCGACCACTCGACACACTGGAAATATGTTGGAAATAGTAGATATGCTACACATTTCAAATCGGTTCAAATATACTATGCGCCCCTTACTCCACCATTGCCGTTCTATCCTATCCCCTCTTATTTCGTCAAATACTTCTCTATAACCACCCCATTTGTATAAGCATAAATATTTTTTGTTAGGAACGTTAGAAATGGTACCTACAGAGACATCTATTTTTTAAAAGAACTATGAATTTTACCATTTTTGACAGTGATGAAATTTTTTATAATCTTGCCCACCCTTAAGTTAACAACTGATTTAACAAATGATTATCTAACAAACCTTTATGTTACTGATTTTTGCTGTTATCCATTGATTAACTTTGACAAATTGGTAACTATATTACCGGGCATAAGCTTACTATCTATCATGTCACTCACAGGTGTGTCTTTATTATTTTTAGACATTTAATTGGTTAAAATTGGACTGGCTGTGAAAAAAATCGTATTCAAACCACGTGAGGAAAGTGCTATTGCAGGCCTTGAGAAATTACAAACCTCGCCTTCGGCTCGGTTTGTAATATTTACTCGCGGCCTGCAATAGAGCACTTTCCTCCCTTGGTTTAATATATACTATTGAATACCTTTTAAAAGTTATTCGGGGTGGCTAGTTTTGAAAAGAGAGCCCGGTATATTGTTTTTATCTCTCGATTTTCTGTATATGTACTCCATTTTCGTTTCTAACAACTGATCATCTGATTAACTAGCAAAATAACAACAATTAGGCAATCAATTCACTTCACTTACCGTTCGCGAAGGATTGCCTAACGAAATGATAAGCAAATTTAAAGGAAATTTACAAATTAAATAAACCAGCACAATATTATTAAATAATATCCCAAACTTGTTAATAGATGGATTGGAAGAGAAGGTGTAATAAGTTGGCCACCACGATATCACTCCTGTGGTTTTATAGCCTAATTTTTGGTCAAATTCTTGTACGATTTTGCGGCAATTTTGTCTCTCGTACAGACATTTTACTTTTAGAAGTAATATTTCTGACTATAAGTATTTTTTCGAACGTTTTTATGTAACCTGGAATATTCATGGTAAAATTTCGAAATGTAGGTAACTTTTTCAATTTTTTTTCATGTAGTCTGGAATACACTCTCAAGTAC
Source organism: Protaetia brevitarsis (assembly GCA_004143645.1). Taxonomy (NCBI): domain Eukaryota; kingdom Metazoa; phylum Arthropoda; class Insecta; order Coleoptera; family Scarabaeidae; genus Protaetia; species Protaetia brevitarsis. The sequence continues at coordinate 40,027 of RXPK01003042.1, read as the reverse complement.
ATTTTCTAAACTAGTGATAATTTCCATAGTTTTACTAAAGTAAAATTACAAAGAAAAGTTCAGTGTTTCTGATTTTTTTCATAACAAAAAGGAAAATATCGTCGAAATGAAAACGTCCTGGTAGAGTGTATTTAATTAGAATTTAATGCATAAAAGGCAAACAAAATATGAAAATTTCTATTGGTTATCCAAAACCCGTTGCTTCTCCACATTGGCGATTAATCCGCAAAAATCGAGGGCCACCGTATGCAATGGGGAATCTATTGTGATAACAGTTCCTAAGAAATATTTATCTGGCAAGTAATAGATAAATATTTGATAACTGTCTACCATGTAGAAAACTTATATCGAGTATAGAAAGAAAATGTAGTGAAATAGGAGAAGCGCCATCTTCACGGCAATTTCTGTAGTTGTAGAATATGTTTAAGGTATTTGCTACTATAGGCCAGAAAACTTCGCTATTGTATGTTTCGAACTTTATGACGTGATGATTTACAGTTTTGTAATAAAATTTTTGATGTAAATCTACTACTACTTTATCTGGAACTATACCGACTTTCTATATAAGATAAATAGTTTCTTTAAGAAAATCGTAAGTACTTGATATCATATATCCAAAAAAATATTTTTTTGCTGTTAAGGTAATTTATTTGAATAAAATATATTATTTTTAACTGTAATTTTCCAAATTGTAAGAAATGTTAAGTTTTTCCTGAAAGATATTAATATCTTTCCTATAGTAATATTACAATGTTAAAGATTTTTTTCTAAGAAACAGATTTTTTTTCATTAATATTCGCGTAAAACATTTTGTACATTTGCTCCCAATGGATATTAATTAATACCACCTACTAATAATCAGTACAATAGTTCTAAAATAACAAGAAAACAGAACCAAGTGTGGCCGAACACCATCTCATTTTTGTCTACGTCTGACTTGAACCAGAACATTTGAAAGTTAACGCATGCGCGCCTTACTTATTTCCTTTTTACTTGAAAATTACTATATTTATGACTGTAATTTTCCAAATTGTAAGAAATTTTAAGTTTTTCCTAATATCTTTCTTGTTAATATTACAATGTTGGAGATTTCTTTCTAAGAAACAGAACTTTTCCCATAATATTCATGTAAAATAGTTGTATTATGCGAAAATTTATAATATTTCGACATTTTCCTTAAGTTGCTGTATGTACATTTACTCCCATTCAGTGCGGAAAATTAACAAAAAAGTGAATTCTACAAGAAAAATGACCTAATTTTTTTTTAGTGTGTATTAAGAAATATAGACACCTTTACAATGGCAGAAAGCATGCTGCGACGTATCAGAAATGCTTTCCTACAATTGAACGAGAATAATATAACAGATTGCTACTTGCTACAAAGGAGTATTTCTTTGAATGAGTTTTTTTTTATAAGCGTGTATATTTAATTAAATATACGATAGCAAAATCAAAATAAATGCTTGGAACACCTCTATGACGTTGAACTCCAGATTCCGCTCCCACGTCCCCAGTAGCATTACTACCAACATTAACTTTAGACTGTATCCATTCTCTATGAAGGTATACATCTTCGTATGCTCCGTACTCAGTTGGCGCGTCCGAACCCGAAGCTATCCCGACCACTTTGTTGTTATGGATCAGTGGTCCTCCCATATCCAATATCCACGGCACCTTTCCCTTCTTTCCTATACAGATGGCTGCAGGGTTGTTCGCTTTCTCGCGGCAGTTTTCTTTTGGCCACACCTTACCCGACAGCTTTTGTAAACCTGTGTCTAATTTCATCAGATCATCTGTCTTGTTCGCCATGATCACCTGAGTCCACATGAAGTTATTGTAGCCCACGGCAGTCACGTCACTGTCATAATCGATGGCGTTGTCCGGAATATCGACCAATCCTGTTTTCGGCAACAAGTCGAACGCCTTCTGAAGCCGGATTAGGGCGAAATTGTGAATGGATTTGAAATTCTGGATGGCATATTCGGGATGCACGAGCACTTCAGCCGCGGTTATCGCGGCCTCCTTAGCGATTTCAACAGGCGTACCTTTCTTCACTCGCACCCTGCAATGGACCTTGTCGTTCGAGACGATCTGAGGCTCTATAGTCGGAAATAAGAAATTGGTATTCAGGCAGCAAGCGGCCGACATCACCCACGTAGGGCTTATGAGGCTGCCCACGCACATGAGAAACTTGAAAATGTCCATGAATTCGATGTGATCGGTCAGGGTAATGTCGATACTTAAGTGGACTAGAAACGGGTAGTCTTCTATATTCGCTTTGATTCCAGGAATCAAATCCTCAATACTTGGCAATTCTATAATCCCTGGCAAATCTGTCAGGTTGATTGTGATCTGGGCGGATCCCAATGATATTGCCGATAATAACCAATATAGTTTTATGGCGCTAAACATTCTGCACCTAGAGATATTTGCCGACCAAAACAAATTAGTGATGATGCGAGATAGAGAACACTGGTAAAACGTACAAAGGCAGAGCAGAGTTTACTCTAGTTTTCTGAAGTAAACGTTATGATAATTAACAAATCAAATTCTAGTCGTGCACGTTGCAAAAGTTATAATGAAACACCATCATTGCACATTCCAGTTTTAAGTAAACGTGAGGCTTTCTGCTATGTTAATATCAGAAAATCGTGCGCACTTAATCACAACCAGATCACAACTGTCAAATAACTGTTTTCGTGTCATCTATTTGACAGCTAACATGAATCATTAAAACGTAAAATCATTGGCCGCGTTCAGAGTACGAATATGATACATATCAGTAGCGGTTTCCACTACACAAAATGGCGACCTCTCCATAGTATGTTATGGATTTAGCGCAAATGTAGTGTTGTGTTTTTGAGATGAAATCGATGAGTCGATTCATATTTTGTCGATGTCGAATGAATCGTTTCGCGAATCGACAGAAGTTCTGAATCCTTATGCTAATCTCATTGATTTTTTTTATACGCGTTATCTAGTATTGTCCCTATTGGTTTATTTTTTTTATTTATCAGTGTTTTCAAGTGTTTTGTTTACGCGTTGTTTACGTTTGCATTTTCGCATTGTTGTGATTCTTGGTCTTCTTGGTTAGGTTAGGTAATAGTTGCTGCCACGGTTGCTACGAAGCTGTGATAGAAATGGAAAAAAAACAAAGATTACCGAATTTTACCCCCGAAGAAAAAATGTTATGCTTGAACCTAATAAAAAAATATAGTAACATATTAGAAAGTAAAAAAACGGACAGTGTAACTTGGAAAGATAAAGAAGCTGTGTGGGAAAAAATAAAGACAGAATTTAATATGCAAAGTCCAAGTTGCGTAAATAGGACAGCCACAAATTTAAAAACGTTTTATGAAAATAAAAATACGTCTATTTCCAACACTTCATCATCAACAATATCAAATTCCTCTATATCAATCATAATGCCTTGTCATAGAATAGATCGCAAAGATAATAAATGTTTTATAAAATAGTTTTTATAAACAAATATAACACCTGTGATAACAACAATTCATCAAAATAAATAGAATGAAATTAGTAATATACGATAATCAGTCAAGAGATTTGAAGTTCTTTCATTATTTCAATGCTTAATCGGTAGTTCGAGCGTCGTTTAACATATCCCTTTTTTCATGCGCTTAAACCAAGTTGAAACTTGTGGTGCAACAGAATTATCTTTTTAACTGGTAGTTAAGTTTTAACGGAAGGTGGTGCAACTGGGCATAAATGAAAGATTTCATAAAATTTCTAAAGACGTTTTTTTTTTTTGAGTTTTACAAAATCGATATTTTCTTCACTTGTGCTTTTTTACATACTTGCCCCGTTTTCCCACAACCTGTTGAAAGTATCGCGATATATTTTTTTTTTTAGAAATCATATGAAATCTTTCACTTAAACTGTTGGGACAATGAAAAGAAGATCAATAAGATCAGACACGGCGTTTCTGAGAAAAAGGGGCATATGTAATGGCGGTTTTCCCATATGGATAAAGATGTGTAGTGACCCTCTTAATTATGGTACAAAAGGTATTAAAAAATATCGACAATATACTTATTTATTGGTTTATAGGAGTCCAACTCTAATCATAAATAAAACATTCAATGTAGATAACATCCCTGTCCAGCGTGAATTATTTGAAATTCTGACGCTTTCCCCTCCAGAGGGGAAGTAGTTTAGGTATCAATCATCAGAGGCGCTGGAGTCAACATGCAATTCATAAAGTTGTCTACATATAAGGAAAAGAATTTTCCGAAAATATGTTAATAAGATTGCATATAATTTAGGCGCAAATATGCTACTACAATTATCATTTATTCTATGTTGCAAAGTAGCTTGTATTTTTCAAATATGTCGTCCCCAGTGGCAGTTTATGAATTGTGAGAAGGGTGGTAGCAATTGCTTAAATACTTAAGTCTTTCTAGAAGCAGACAATGCAGAATAACTTGAAAGTGGGGCTGTAATCACTCTATTGGTAGTAATTGGACGATTTTCAGAGAATGAAGTAGCAGTAGCTTCGAAAACGCATGAGTTGATTGTAAAGTAAATCCTAAAACATATATAGAAAATTCTAGTGTCTGTAAAGCAGAATTTAACACAACCACAGAAGGCAAAATTTATTCTGTAGTTCAGTGATGTACCCACCATTTTTTTAGAGTATACTTTAGTGATGTAAATATTCGGATGATTTCAATAATCGGAATATCCGAATCGGAAGACTATGATATTCGGAATAATATCCGATTCCATATTTCACCAGACATACTTTAAGTTTAAGTATCTACATATTCGGATGATTTGAATAATTGGAATATCCGAATTGGAATGATATATGATACCTAAAAAAAAAGGTCATCTGCTCAAAGAAAAAACAACACAATCGTGGGAGGAGTATTCGGAATCAACGAATATTTGAAGTCGGAAACTCACAGCACTAGTATACTTATCAGTAATCCTTAAGCCATGTTCTCACTCACAATCAGTTAACATTGCCAATCGAAAATGTTTAGACATTGCACTCGACTATGTGGACGAAGGCTATTCTTTGTCTTTCACACTTAAAATATAGAGAGCACTGCGCAAGTATTGAAAAAAAAACTTTCCTCCGCACTTTATGGCGTTAGAGTTTTACGTGGGTGCGTTAACCTATGTTCTCTAAAATCATTTTATTACGCCTATGTTGAGCCGCGTCTTCGATATTGTTTAATTTTTTGGGGTTCGTCCCCTGATGTCACCAGACTGTTTGTTCTTAAAAAAAAAATTGTTAGATGTATGGTTGGGGCAAGTACACGGACCATCATGTCGACTTATATTTAAACAACTGAGAATATTGCCTCTAGCGTCGTTGTATATACATATATGAAATACTGTTTTTCTACAAAAAACACAGTGCTCTATTCATTTGAAACAGCGATTTTTCGGAGAGCATGCCGACAAGGAATCGCAACGATTTATCTATACCTTACCATCGTACTCACCTCTACGAAACAAGTCCCAGATATAGGGCAATAATTTTTTACAATCGCTTGCCTCAAACAATAAAAGAGTGTCCTTCTCTCTCGAGATTTAAAAGCGAATTGATGTCCTATCTGAGAACTAATTTATTTTATTCCGTCGGTGAGTACCTAAATCGCTAGTTACCTTATATAGCCATCTTTAAATGCAATTAGTTCATATATCTTTTTATATTGTGACTTATTTTATGTGATTTTATTTATACATGATGTTAGTATTTATTTCTATATATATATATATTTTTGTGATGTATCATACACTCTCTTTTGTATTTTTGTGACACTGTCAATGTTCCCGCTGAATTCATGGCAATATATACATTATTATTATTATTATTACTATTATTATTGGTAGGTGTAAATTAGGAGGTAGCCCAGTTGCCACCTATTTTCGGGGTAATTTTACCACATTGTTTTAGGGTGTAAGGAGGAAAAGTAGAACTTTCTACTACGTACCATACGCTAAACTATTTAGGACCTTAAAAACTACATGGTTCACCATCTATGGCTAATATTTTCTAGAAGTACTCCAAGGTATGAAGGTATCACTATAGTTACCTGACCAAACTGGAACTAAAACTGATATTTGTATGCTATACATTCCTAATTAGGCGGATTTGTTTATTTTACTCATTACCTGGTGACTAATGCTGCAAGGTGCAATTAAAAAAACATGTGCAGACAACTGTTACGTTGAGATTCAATCTAAACTTAACTTACTAATCTGCATACTACTTTGCATATAAATTGCAGTGAAGGCGACCTTGAAAACAATTTAAGATACTTATCTAGATATTTTTCTTTTAAAGGAGTAAAGTCCAATTAGTTGTAAGAAATCTCATAAATAGAGTGGTCAACTTTCGTCTACACGCCAGGTCAATACTAAGTTTCATATATGCGACTTTAACGTTTAACACAAGTATATGCCAAGAAAGAGTGAAATTATTTATTTATTTAACTATAAATACCATATATAAGTATAGTAAGTGGAACAAATGGTATAGGATTACTAAAATGTTTGTAGCATTAAATGTTTCAAGATTTTTCTCACTAAACCGCTTTCGTTGTGCTGATAAAACATTTTAATATTTTGAAAAAAGATCGCTCAACATCTACGGATGTAACCCACGCATAATTAAAATAATCTTTATAGGTGGATAATGGATGAAATGCACCACCATTGTGTACTCACAAGGGAACACCGGCGGGTGTCCCCCTCCGATTTCGATGAAACTTAATAGATCGAAAGAGTACCTTAAAATAAGAGACACGTATTTTTTTTTATCGGCGTATCCGCACGATTTTGGGGTACAGCCCCCTCCAAAGTTTGGCCGATTTTTCAATTTTTGCATATATTTCCTAAGTTATAACAGATATTAAATTTTCTTCTTAACATAATTTGCAGCATATTGCATGGCCTTAAGGGTGGCGTCGTCCGTATTCGCAAAAAGTTAATAACGGGGGACGGGGTACCCCGTGCTCCCCACTTTTTTTACATTTTTTCTTTTTCTTATTCATCAAAAGAAGGCCGATTTTACATAGAATACGATGATGTATAACAAGTTTAGAAAATTAATAATTGTAAAAATAGAAAAATAGTAATAAAGCTTCAAAATTAATAAACTTGTCTATTGATATAAATCAAATGAACTATAACAGAAATAAGTTTTTATCCTTAACATAATTTTCAGCATAATACATAGTCTCAAGGTAAATATCTTCATAAACGCTTATAACGGGGGACGGGGTACCCCATACCCCCGCATTTTTTTAATAATATGTTTATTCATAATTCATCAAAAAAAGAGCGCTTTTACGTAGAAAACGGTGATGTATAATAAATTTAGAAAATTAATAATAGTAATAATAACTCAAAATAAATATATGTACATGTCTATTGTGATGAATTTGATATGCACTTATCTACGCATACGTGAGTTTAATTAATTATTCAGTCACTTCAGATATAATTGGTAATTTGCATTATAAATTTAACGCGGTAAGGGATCTGGTGATTAATCATATTAATAATAAATATTAATCCCCCGAATGCATAGTAATTAACCACGAACGTTTAAGTGGTCACGTCTTCTTTAGGAAATAGGTATATAAGACGAGTATTCCAAATGAGAACATTAGAAGTCGTTTTTCGTGCAGTGTAGGTCAGTACCTATAGTTTCGCACAATGGCGGTCGTAAATATAGCAAATGTGTTGAACATGTTACTTGCAACGTCAAGTTACTAACATCGCAACAATTCCTTTGACACCGCAAGAAAGTGAGTTGCATGATGCCCTGAAAAATATAATTGTTTCTGCTCAACAAGACGCCATGTTCTCCTTTCACGATGTAACTGGATTAGAGTTTGAAGAATTAGCAGAACCACACGAAGCGCAATTTGTGGAAGAAACAGCAGAAAACGAAGAAGACAATTATGAAGATATTGCGTGTGTTCCTGAAGAAGGGGGTAGCGTTATAGACCTAGATTACAAAACTAGAGCTGTCGACTACTGGAAAAGTGGTAAATCCAAGCCACGTACTTTGGCAGGTGTCATCCAAAAATTCAATCTTATATATTAATCTTGTTCGCTATTGCAATACATATATACCAATAATCGCATTACAGTATGTCATGTATTTAAACATTTATAAGCATTATAATGTTTTTCTAATTCTGTTCTATTCTTTCCGAAATGTTATAATCGTTACAAACACATTAGTTATATTTACGCTCCATTGTACACCTACATTGCACGAAAAACTTGAAATAAATTAAAAAAATATATATGTATGTATTATTTAATCCTTCGTCCTGTGCAGCAAATTTGTTCATATATACGCACTAAAGGATTATGGTATCTAAGAATGAATAACATTTTATTAAGGAAATATATAAAACGCAGTCACTAACTGCAATTGATAAAACGATTTATATTGCTACCACCGATAAAAGTTTCTTATAGTATATAGTATAAGTTAGTAGGCATAGAAAGGTTTGACCATAGCTTTTCGAGTAGATACAATTCTAAATTAAGAAATATTTAAGTAAGGAGAGCAGCGGAGTAACGATAATAAATAATTGTTGTTAATGTACTATATTATTATTACAATTATTTTTATTATTAATCCTCCAAATTTATTACCATTGTTTTCTATGTAAAAGCGATCTTTTTTGATGAATAATGAATAAACTTATTATTAAAAAAATGCGGGGTATGGGGTACCCCGTCCCCCGTTATTAGCTTTTTATGAAGATATGTACCTTGAGACCATGTATTATGCTGGAAATTATGTTAAGGATAAAAATTTATTTCTGTTATAGTTCATTTGATTTATATCAATAGACAAGTTTATTAATTTTGAAGCTATATTATTATTTTTCTATTTTTACAATTATTAATTTTCTAAACTTGTTATACATCATCGTATTCTATGTAAAATCGGCCTTCTTTTGATGAATAAGAAAAAGAAAAAAATGTAAAAAAGGGGGGGGGGTACGGGGTACCTCGTCTCCCGTTATTAACTTTTTGCGAATACGGACGACGCCACCCTTAGGGCCATGCAATATGCTGCAAATTATGTTAAGGAGAAAATTTAATATCTGTTATAATTTAGGAAATATTTGCAAAAATTGAAAAATCGTCCAAACTTTGGAGGGGACTGTACCCCAAAATCATGCGGATACGCCGATAAAAAAAAAGTGTCTCTTATTTGAAGGTACTCTTTCGATCTGTTAAGTTTCATCGAAATCGGAGGGGGGACACCCGCCGGTGTTCCCTTGTCAGATTTGTGTTAGCGCAATAACTGTTTGTCGCACACTGTACAAACTATTTTAGCACCATCATAATGTAAATCCTGGGGTTCACCGATATACTTTTCTGCTTTATGAAACAATGGTAGTTTTCTGAGATTTTCTACGCCTGACGTTAACGGAGAATTGTACTATCTCGCACCAAGACTCGATTAACACTGATGTTAGATACTAGACTCACGAATCGGGCGCAGCGATTTTACTGCCTTGAAGATATAATATGGCTAAACGTTCTGCACAACGCGAGGCGAGTGCGGCCCATGTAAGCAGACACGTCGAACCACTCTAGAACAGCAGGGTTGTGAGAGATCGCCTTTGTATACCTTTTCCAAGCTGTATGCTAGATTGCCTCTGTCAGTGAGAAACATGACTGATATAAAAAAAAATTAAAATTGGCGTTAGGAATCTCTTGATAGCCAAGTGCTATTATTCTTATGACGAATTTTTGGTTGACAGCAATCTAATTTCGAGATAGTTTAATGAAGTGTTTTGTCTATATTTTATAATTTTATGCAATAGTTTTATTATTATTATTATTATATGACTTATGTTGCTTGTAAATTTAACCGACGGCGCCATCTATACTTCATGCTTTTAAAAGGCCCTTCTTAATTATAAAAGCAATAACTTATTTTGTGAAAGACGGTATTTAGTGTACACGGAAAATTAAAACATTTAAGACACTTAACTTTGGTATGGGTAAATTTTGAAAAGTTCACTATGAAAAAAAAGCTTATTATACTTCAGTTTTTCTCTCTTTATTGAAAGAATCTTTTTTCGTGTATGGGTGTATTTTTTTTATAGTGTCAAGCTATTACTAAAAACTTTCACAATGGCAACGAAATAGCAAGATGCAAAATGCCGTATACTTTTTTTTTTTGACAAGTGATATGTTGTTATTTTTAGCAATTGACATTTACATAATATTAATAGAATTAAGCTGCGGGCTTCGTATTTAGAAACATCGTCCATAAATACACCTTTTACAACTATACAGTACTAGGTACTTATTTTCTATTGTAATTGCTTTTACGTTTAGAAATTTATGTAAATAATATTTAGTCAAGTGTACATATCCTGTTTTCCTTGAATACACTTTGCATCTTCTTAAACCTGTTGAATAAAACACGACAAAGTTTGCGATATCAGAGGGAATTATGCAAGTATGTATCTACATACATAGCAATTACGTATACGGTATCAACCTTTTCCTTTTTTCTTAACAGTTAAAGATGACTTTTAAGTGTGCGTATGTAATGTAAGTAATAAAAGTTCTTTTTGTAATTTAGGTATATCTCTTTTGTATACATGTAATTGCACTTAGAATTAGATAACATCTTAGAATAGACACAGATAAATATATAATTATATAGGTATGTAAAATGAAACTCTTATTCTGCAATTTAATACGGCAATTTCTTAAGAGTTTCGCGTTAATGGATGCAGCAAATTATTACGTAATCACGAAAGTTTAGACCATGCTAATTAACAGACAATATTTCGTGTTTAGAGGCGTTGTTGTAAATGTCTTCATTTTAATATTTTAATTAATAGGTACGAAATAATAGCAGCAAGAGAATGGTTTGTATACTCTCATATTAGGTGAGAGTTTGGAAGGTTAAGTTTCTGGGAAAATAATGGGGAGCATCTTTGTAGCAACAATAAAACTATTTATTTTGCATACGAAAATAGTTTATATTTTGTCGTTAGCGTTATTAATACAAGAAATATTTTTCCTTTGTATATCATTGGTTAAATGTATTTGAATAATTAATAGCATAGCAAATTTTCAAAATGTTCTATAATCTCATTGAATATACAGGGTATTCCAAGTAAGTGGTTCATTAAAAGGTTGTTTTAGTTTATTTTATTATTTACTTATATTTGAGATTTTGGCACCATTATCTGTTCGATTGGAATTATAAATGTAGGTGAAATACTTTAACCAAAATATCACTTCCGGTTGACCGGAAATGGATATTCAGGGTACTAGTTATTTTGGATTAAATAGAATGATATAATTTTTTATTCATTTTTGGATTCTACGACCATAAATACGTCAGTATTCATTAGTTATCCCCATAGCTACATGTTGCCGTTTTTGAGTTATTTTAGCTTTTCTTTTTTTTTAGTCATAATCATTGCATCATTGAGAAATTAGTATCTCGGTTAATACTCCAAATAGAGACTCGAAATTTGCTATGTTACGAATGTAGATATAACTCTAAGAAACGGTACGCACACTTTACATTTTAACATACAGGGTGTTCAAAACTGAGGAACAAAGTGACATATTTTCAAATGCAGAAAACTCAATTTTTTTTAACTAACCCTATCTTTAAATGTTTGTAGCTGGCTCTGAATAGGATTAATGTCAAATTCATGTATTATTCTTTGAATAACCATACAAGAATGTCGCTGTTCGAATAATCATTTCTATTAATATTGCGTTGTACTAAAGTGTAATTACGATGATATACATAAACACTTATGGTTAGTCAATGAATTTGACATTAATCCCGTTCAAAGCCAGCTACAAACACGTAAAGGCTATTTAGTCTGTTTAACAAAAAGTCGTTCATATCTCAAAATCTATTAAAGATAGGTATAGGGAATTCCGATACAAAGTGAAGGGGGATGATAATTACTTCCTAATTCCGAATTAAAATACAGGGTGTTTTATTTAAAAAAAAATGAGTTTTCTGCATTTGAAAATATGTCACTTTGTCCCTCAGTTTTGAACAGTCTCTATGTTAGAATGTAAAGCGTGTGTTACGTTTCTTAGAGTTATATCTACATTCATAACATTGAAAATTTGGAGTCTCTACTTGCAGTATTAACCGAGATATTAATTTCTCGATGATGCAATGATTATGATTAACAAAAATAGAAAAACTTAAATAACTCGAAAACTGACGTATTTATGGTCGTAAAATCCAAAAATGAACAAAAATTATATCATTCTATTTAAAATAACAAAGTTGACATCCATTTCCGGTCAACCGGAAGTGATATTTTGGTTAAAGTATTTCACATTTATAGTTCCAATCGAACAGATAATGGTGCCAAAATCTTAAAAATAAGTAAATAACAGAACATAAGACAAACTTTTAATGAACCATTTACGTGGAATAGCCTGTATAACAAAAGCTAGACATTTTTTTACCTATTTGGATTTTTTTTCCATTTACAGTTACTACTTTTTTTTTGGTAATTATTTATGGTAGGATATTTTTGCAGTAGTTGTAATAGTGGTATTTCAACAGGTAGTTTACGAATCAGACCATGCGATATAAAGTAATTACTCTAATTACTGATTGTTTGTGACTTTACCTCAGAAAAATATGTGAGAATACGTCAAGTTTTTGTATTTGTCAACGTTAACCAAAATTTCAAAGCTTTATGTATTTCCGTGTTTAATAAATTCTACATAATATTCTTTAAATATTGTTTCTTTTTGAAAAAAAAAGAAAGCCCTTTCCTCAACATTTTTAGTGACCTATCCCTTATCTCGCACACTGAACCAAAAATGGGTCCTGAAATAATGAAAGAAATGATTATTCACGTAAATAAAAGGGAAAGCAAGAAAACGAGGTCTTGATCCTCACAGAATTCTTTAATATAACACAACCGTTTTCGTTCTAACCGAGCATCCTCAGGCCAGAATTCCAAATCAGTTTCAAATTAGTCAAGATTTAAAAAATATAATTAAAATTAGAAAGTGCAATGTAAAAAGTTAATTGTAATTAGGAGTGCATGTAGTTACCACAACAAATATTATTCATGGACTAATGTACAATAATTTGTTATAATAATGAAAACTAATTTATTTCAGTTTTTTATTATTAAACTTATTATTTTTTCAACTGAAACGTTTGTTTCTAGCTATTTGCCAAAACGAAAAATCCTAATCTGTCAACGGTAAAACATAACCTGCACCACGCACACGCCACAGAGTAAGTCAACTTACACATTTTTAAATTTATACTGCCAACTTAAGTTTAAGGAAGAAAAATTCCATCACCTAGACCTAGAGAGTAGAAATATTTGACCATACGGTATATTTTACCTTGTTATAGCGCTTAAAATGTATTCAAAATATAAATTATTTTAGCAAGTCTTACTTTTTAATGAAACCTTGAACGGAAATATTTTCGTGCTATACAATACGAATAAATAAATACATCTGAGAACGCCACCAATGTGTAGAATATTGCGAAAACACAGCTGTGGTCCGTATCGATTAAACAAATTAAAGAATGTTTGTGCCGTTGCTTCGCATTGAAATATTCCATATGATTTACGGCTTTATACTCTGGATATGTTATTTTTACTCGGTAAAAACTACTACAGGATTTATATGGGCAATGTCACAATTTTTTTATGGACACCCCTATGTGTGTGTGTTCGCTCAGGATGAAGAGCGCCTTGCTCTGTTTATCGTATAACACCTAGTAGAAAATTACCAGACTGTTCGCTAAATATACAGCTGAAACTAACTAGGAGAATCCGCCAAATGTTAAGCTACAAGTCAAGAATACTTGTTGCTCTATCAGCCTTCTTACCCGAGGAGATATTTACTTCCCAACCGAAACGACATCGTTAGTATATCAAAGATTTAATTGAAATATGAACCGCGAATCCGGGAATATTTCAAAATTAATTCGGTCTGGATTTACGGTGGAATTTATTACCGGCTATAAATAAAGGCGTTGCGAGTTCTCTGTAATCGTATCGTTCTCTCTAGTGCCTACTTCGGAATCTGTATGCATAAGTAAATAGTCCATACATCATTTCATGCGACATGCTTTGAAAATGAAAGTCTTAGGAACCGTGCCAAGTGTAACGTAAATACGTTTGTGTCAACGGAGAAGTTATTCACAGTCTTCCGAAGTGAGAGAAAAAAAAATAGAATGAAATGTTTTCCTGCTTTTTTTTTTTTTGAGAAGGTGTTTATTGTTTTGGAATATTCAAAACATTACGTCATTTTTCTTTTGTGCTTAATTACTGTGGGTAGGCTGCATGAAATTTGGTATTGCTGTTAATTTACAAATGAATGATATATCTGAACTGCAACAATTTTTTTGTTTTTGCAAATGAGTCATGTTGAAAATCTTGTTTTATTTTTTCAAAAATTATTTTGACTGTAACCTAGGTATATTCGTTTTTGCATGGTTATGTCCAAATTGACTAATATTTAATGATAAAGAAATCAGTGAGTAAGAAAACTCAATCAAAGTTATTAGTCATTGGCTGACATGTTTCAGCTGATTAGCCATCTTCAGAGGCAAAAAATATAAAACTTGGTGGAAAATTAATTACACATATTAAAATTAATTAGAAGATAATTAAAATTCTCAGAATATAAAATTTAAATTTAAAAACGATAAAGTTAAACCGATTCAAATTCAGAAAACTGTTTTGTGAATTTGTACCTGTTTAATTTTATCGCTTTTAAATTTAAATTCTTGATTCATTGTTCTTCAGAAAGAAGCGCCGTTGTTCGATTTGTATGAGATACATACTAGTGTATATGCAGTTTCACCTGAAAGAAGATAAATACTTTGAAGTTATAGTTAATTAAATGCTATAGTCACTTTTGGAAAATCTTTAATTAAGTCTTAATATTAAATGACAATTAACTACTGCAGAATTTATAAGTTCATTAAGGGCCTGTTTCAGACGAGGCGATTAATTGATTCCACTGTTGAACGGACGGTTGTCAAGCAGCATACTGATATGAACTCTTTTACAAGGAGTCAACTTGTCCGCTTAGGCGGCTTCAGTAGGTCTTCAATGACAATCAACTAGTTGAGAGTAAATCAGGCAACGTAGTTGAATCAACTAAACCGCTTCGTCTGAAACAGGCCTTAGTTGAATCAACCAAATCGCCTCGTCTGAAAGTCAGGTCTTAAGCGTTAGAAACTCTTTAACACGCCGCTTAAACGCCGTAAAGCAGTCAACAGACCTGTTCTAGTTCGACAGCCCATTGTACAGTCTCAAACTTAATAATACTGATGATTTCTTTGTCAGTGATAATCTATTTTTCGGAATAACAATTCAATCTGTTTGCCTTGTATTTTGCTGAAGTACCGTCCCAAATGCCTCAAATTTATCCGCGTGATCTAATAAAAGTTACTGCCCTATAATGCAGGGAAATGTCACTATTTTTTTTTAGTTTTAAATGTTTCTCTACAGCTTTCTCTGCAGGTCAAAAACTGCAGTTTGCTGCTGCATATTTGTCCACCACATCACAGATGCAGTGAGTCTGACACCGTGATGTGTGCTCAGTAAATCATCAAATTTTGCTTACCGTATTTTGCTTTTAGCTAGGGTTTAGTGTATTATTGGTAAGAGTTTTCTTTTTTCTCAAACCAAAGTGTGCTCTATGATTTTTTTTCACTTACACACATATACTATATATGCATACACATGTTATTGTTATTGAATGTGCTGCTGCTTTTCGTCATTCGATTACTCATCGAAGGACGCTTCTAAAGGTCACCTCGTGGGTGACGTGGCGTCGATTTTAATTTTCATACTTTAAACACCGATATCTCGAGAACGGTAAGAGCTAGGCAGACAGGCGCGGCGCCATTCGATTCCTCTCGAAAAGACGCTTATTTTGGCGTATAACATGTTGGGGTTATTCCAACTTTTCGGTGATTTTCTTACCGATTTATGCCAACATTTTCGACCAAAATTTACGTTTTTTGACGATATTTCCAAAACGGTTACTGATGGCGGCACGGCGCTGTCAGAAATGGAATCCTCGTCGAAAAACGCATCCGACAGTGTATGACACATTAGGGTTTCGGTGTTATCTAGCGGCTGTGAACGCTATCTCGTGTCCCAGCATAAGAAAACGCGGTCACATATGATTTACCTACAATATCTTCATGAAGAATTCCTATTAACAAATGGGCAATATAACGGCCACGCTTATCCGTACTTTCATCTACCATGATATAAATAAAATTATTCCCTATCAATTGTTGAATTTCTGCTATTGTTTGCTGGTAACAAGATGTGACATAATTTTTTCGTAAAGTACTTTCGTCAGGTATATTATGTTTGCAATATTTTTGCAGAAATGATTTCAAATTAACATTGTTTAATCTTGCTAATGGTATGTTAGACGAAATTAATGCGTTACACATATCCGTATTACATTCTTCTTGTTCTGAGTTTCGTGAAGTTGATGCTACACATTGACGTATAGATTGCGACACACATACGGATCGCTTTAGTTTTTCACATTTTCCAATATGTGATGGAGTTTTAGCGTGTTGATCAATCAGGTATTTTCTCTTAGAAGACACATACAACAACAATTGTCATTTTATATCAAAAGTTAAAGAATTTAAAAACAATTGTAAAGCTTTTAGTAAAATTAAACTTACCAGTTTACTGCAGGCTCGACAAAATATTTTGTCGCCATCCTTTACCAGTTCAGGATATGGCTTAATTTATAAAGAAATTTTGTTCGCTATACTCATTGTATGCACGCACAGTATTTAAAAACGTAACACAATTACATGCTGTTTCGCTCAAAAATATTCAATGAATGAATAGTTTATTTGGGAATTAATAATAATAAAACGTATTTACCACATCCCTTCTGCTAGGCGAAATTAAACACGTGCAGTTCTTGGAAAAAAGTATTAGAGAAACAAATGTAAAAGATTTATCGTTCTGAGAATTGTCGGTTGTCGATCTACATTAGGAACTACTAGGATTTTTTATTAATAGAAAGGATAAGAAAAAGCTTAAATATGCAATATACGCAACTTTTGTAAAAATATGCATAGACATGCCTAAATATGCAATGTATGCAATCACTAATTATCGCTAATTACCTTCAATTAGTGTAATACGTTTACATATAGACTATAATTAAAGATATGCAAAAAATAAAATATATGCACTTTGCATATAATCCGGTCTCTAGTAATAATTTTTTGTACTTTCAATGTAATTATTTGGATTTGGCGTTTGATATATTTAATTTCAAAACTGGTTTGTGTAAATAAGGGTTTGTTATTTTTCTTAAATTCCGTTGCAATTTTCGTAGATAAATAATTAGTACTATCTTACTACAACAAGATACTGGATATACATTCTCGTCAACTTATTACAGTGTAATCACCTCATTAGAATTTATTATTCAACTTGTTTTTTTTTTGTCAAAAGTTGTTTCCATTTGCGAGACCATATTTCTTATTTCTGCAGTTACATTAAGAAAACTAATAATTTCACAGAGAAACTATCAGTTAGAATACCGTGCATTTCCTTTCAATGCAAACATTCCCCTTTACATGCATCGGTAATGAAGCAAATGACACGTTGCTGTCAACTATTTAAGGTAGCAGACGAAGCGTAAAAAGAAATATCGTGCTAAAATTATGTTTACGCGCATTCTTTTGGTGTGCTAAAAGTGAAATCTACACGCACAATCGTTTTAAACATAAGGTATGTGCATACGGAGTATACACATTTTTATGTACCAGATTCTAGTGGTAGACACAAATTGCGGTTTTAAAAAGCAACAACAAGAGATGCAAATACATGTAACATACTACATACATAGGTGTGTCTGCAATAGATAATAAGTACAGTTACGAAAAAAGTATTCGGAGAGTTCTCTAACACGTACACTGGGAGAAATATCCTTTTCATTTAAAAGGAATTGCACTAAACCAAAAGTTTTTGCGTTTTCTATATGGCCAACATTATTTGGTGTTTCCTTGAAAAGGAATATAATTTTAAATTCACGCATTTCTTCGGAAATAATATATTTTTCGTTGAAATAGTTTATTCTTTCAAGTGAAATATATTGATAGTTGATTCAAGTCGTCTTTATATTGAACTTGAAAACTATCCAGATTGGCAGAAAACCGTAAGCATGTTGATTCAAGAGGTTTTTCCTTTTCTTACCACATTTATTCATTTTAGACTTAAGCGTAAACACAACACAATGCCGTTGATCATTTTCAATCGAAATGAAAATGAATTATCTCCAAAAGCCCATGCACTAAGGAGGGATTTGCCGTTAGAATGTTGTAAATCTTAGCAGTATTGGGGAGTTGGTCGCAGTGACCACCCTACACTGTAAAAAATTACAGTAATTTTGCCATGGTAAATCAGGAATATTACATATAATAACGTTGTGAATTTACCACAATAAATCATGTAAATTTTGTTTTACGTGTTTTTTCTAGGATATTTAACATGGAAAAACAAATTTCGGTAAAATTTATAGCTTTTTCATGTAAGTTTAAGATGTAACAAAAATTCAAAAGGAAAATACAGGAAAAAACATGTACATTTTTGTATTTACTCTCAAAATTTACTTAAAAGTGTAAAATTGACATTTTTTTTTGGGGTATTTAGTGCACTCTAAAAGTAATTTTACTAGTGAACTATTAATTTTGCTGTAAAAATATGAGGATCTTTTATGTTTATTTGTTGTTACTTGAATTTTCGGGTAAAACTGTAGATATCGTGGAAAATATTCGTTTGTCGAACTTATTATTGGCTCAATGATATCATCACACATGTCACAAACAATCGTAGGTTTCGCGTAAACGTGTTCATTTTAGGTCCCTGCTTGAGCGATTCAGTATAGAGTTCATATAAATATTACATACGAATTTTACAGTACAATCTTTGAAAAACACATCAGCATGTGAAATTTACTAGATGGTAGAAATTTTACCTTATGAAGCAAATTTACCTGTAAAATTGTAGGCAACTTTGTTACCAACGATTGTACATGTAATTTTACTGCAACTTTTTTTACAGTGTAGCACTCTAGTGCGCCGTTAAAGAAATCGTCTTTTCAATGGCGATGACTCCTATCAGATGTTGTTCTAGTAAATATATCAGATTAGTATGTTTCAATCGTAGTTGCCAACCTATTTTGTGCAGAGACTTGCGTCCTCTGGGGTTCTCCAGAGATCGAACCTTGGTCCAGTATTGTTTATTGCTGTTCAAGTATAGATGATTGCCGGTTTTTGCAGGATACACTGTTGAAAATATTACGGTGTTGGCGTTAATTTTGCGCTAGTCAAATATTTTAGTGTTGATTTTTCCAAACTTTGCGAGACGAGTTGACTACGCGTATTTAATAGAACAGAAATTACTAGAATTTCGTGTGAATTCATTGTTCAGATATGAGGATTGACTATTTTTCTAGACATTTAGAAGCGTCAACCAATCAGAATTTTTCCCTCGGATAGAAATATAGAAACCCCACCTATTCTAATACAGTATTGCATTATACGCACCACCTGCATTGCACGTGTATCTGTTTTCGTGTTTGATTCTCCGTATTAACATATCTAAACAAACCACCAAATGTGACTGACTTGCAAAGTGTAACCTCGTGTTATTAAACGTTAATTCCAGTGGGCATAAAAAAATTCAACATCTTAAAGATGTATTGGGAACATCTATTTACGCAATTAGTTTAGACTTGAATTAAATAGCATAAACATTCACTTAATTTTATAATGGTTCTCAAAAAATCATTTTAAAATTGGTACGTTTAGTTGAAACCAAAACTTGTGAATGAGTGGTTTTGCATATTTATAATTGAGAAAACGTCTTAAAGAGAGAATATTATAGCACTAAGAAATAGGAGTTGCATATTAAAAGACGTTGTGTTAAGAAAATGGTGTTAAAACACCCAATAGATCGTATTCATTTAGTTAAACAGCTAGTAAATTTGTCTAGTCTAGATCAAATAAAATGTGACTAGAAGTATTTTATAATTTTACGTGTCAGTTGGACAAAATAACCCCTTAGCAAAAGACAATACTTGACTATCTTTGCTCGTCAAATTTAAACTTCTATAGTTCTCGACAAAATAACACGAAAAGAGTGTGGACCTCTCCTGACTATTAAATTAGTCAAAAAAGTGTTAAAATTTTCAACAGTGTAATGTCGGAATGGAGTTAAAGTAGTAAATTGCCACTCAATATATCAAAATGTCAAACTATCAGTTTTACTCGTAAGAAGGCACCCTTAAAATTTGATTACCAGATTGATGACGTTGCTCCTTCCAGATCCTACTGCGTCGAGGATCTTGGTGTCCTTCTTTGATTGTCAGCTTTTCTTTTCCTAACACATTCCAAATACCGTCTCTGCTTGTAATAAGCTGCTAGGGTTTATTTTGAGAACAGGCAGACATTTCAAGCTTACATCAACTGTTACTAATCTTTATGTATATTTAGTTCGGTTCAAGCTAGAGTATGTTTCCTTGGTTTGGAATCCTTTATACGAGCAGTCTGCTCTGGAGAGAGTACAGCGCCGGTTTTTGAGGGCTTTGTGGTTTAGAACACATAATGTCTATCCACCACGCAACTTTCCTCAACGTATGATGTTGGAAGCCTTTGATTTTCAGAGGTTACCTACAAGAGGCACTGTATCTGGGCTTAAATTTCTTTTTAATTGTCTACATAACAAGATTCGATGTTCTGAAATAATAAATAGCTTAATGTTTCACGTTCCCAGATTCTCTGCGCGGTACGCTCCTACCTTTCACGTGCCGTTTTCAAGAACTAATCTTATGGTTAAGTCCCCCCTTTGTAATATGTGTAGTTACAATTCTATTAGCATGTACTGTCATTTTTTTTTGCTGCAGTGTACCTTTGTTTCAAATTACATCATAATTGCGTTAGCTGCACCACATTTCTTTCAACATTCACGTTATTACGACATTGGGAGTTATAAACCATTGCTATTTCTTCCTAAGCTTATAGTCCTCATAGTCCCCGTCTTTGCTATCTTCGTAGTCTGTGTTACCTAAATTTCCGGCACCGAAAGTGACGGTCGAGTACCGTGAAAAATCGCGAGGCAAGAACTCAAAATAAAAAGACAAAAGGTGATGCACCTCCGTTTTACAAACCTTCGAAGAAGTGGGTGGATATTCGGCAATCATGCAGGGTGCCAGCCGGCTCGTCGGCGAGGGAGTGGGTTGATCGAAATACAAACCCAAGATGCATAATAAATTTCGGCGCCACCTGCTTAGGATTACTTACCCTGTCATGCCCCCTGATAAGCAGGAATCCAAGGTGATAATTAAAACTCGAGGGGTAAAACGGTTTGCAAATAAACTCATACACAAAAAAATAAAAGAATGAATTCACTGATAAAACAGTTAAACTTTTATTAATAAAATTGTTAATAAAAAAGTTGGTGTTATTGACATAAAATTCAAGAAAATAACTATGATACTCTGTATCAGTAAATGTTAATAAAGACAATAAAAATAAGAATGAAATATTGTAAAACTATAACAGAAAATCCTGCGGTAGGATTCGAACACCGAACGCTTTGGCCAACGCAATCAGTTCACACACGTTATATAAAGAAAATTCTTAGGCTAAGAGTTAATTTAAATTCAAGAAAAGTTTTACGGTTATAAAAAAATAAACTACTAAAATAAATCTAAATATTTGACTTGATTATACTTGTGGTGAACAAACCACCCTGTATATTACAGGCCGATATACAATTGGTTGATGTTTTAAGTAAATATTTTGAATTCGTTAAAAAAAAAGTGAAAAGATATATTAATACTAAAGTTAAACTATTTTACTGAACTAGTGATAGCCTCCGATCCTTGGTATAACATAAATAATTTACAGTATCGTTGAATAAAGCAATAAAAAAACTGAATGATCGGGGTTGGTTACTTACTAATGAAAATTTTAAACGCGGACAAAATTTACAAATAAAAAGAGAGCGTGCAACTCAGCTTTTGTTCTCAATCTGCTGTTTCGGCCATGGAGATCCTCTCCGATCCGAACAGATCGTAGCCTCTGGGCAGACTCGGTAATGCCCGAAGCAGATGGTCCACTGACTTTCTAAAGGAGGTAGGTAGGATTCTCCGAAGGGACTTAAAAAGGTCGCAGAAGTCCTCAGCCGCACGTGGGTGTTCAAAATCTCACATAAACGATGAAAAATTCCAAAATTAAAATTAAAATGGGGGGGGGGGGTAAAAGAACCTCTAAAAACACAGAAACCTCAAAGTTAGTGATTTAAAAGAAATAACAAGATCTGCTTACCGTTAAATAACGAGGTTTTACAACGAAGAGAAGAAAGAAAATGATATGGCGTTGCAGACGCGTGGGTTCTCAAATTATATCTCGATTTATCGAACACATCTGCTATAATATTCACGAAAATTCCACACCAAACACCAGCGAATATACAGCCAATGAATATTTCCAGTAAACTTCCAATTAAATCCATAAATGTGTGAAAATATCCAAAAATTCCGAAGATAGGAAGTATTACTCATAAGAACGCGTCTATTCAACCACACAGAATGGCCAGCAACCCGGAAAGAAGGAAATCGTCACACAACCAATCAGAAGACAGATAGATAAAAATAAGAATACAGACATAGAGGTGCCCTCTGACGTCGAAAAGATGTAAACACAGAATAGGGCAGATCTAGCTAAAACCACGATCAATCACGCAAATCAAACAGACCTGACGGTGCGTGGGAATCGATAATGCCGGCATGTGCAGATCGAACAGACCTAGCCTTAAAACTTAAACTGTTAAAA
The DNA here is from genome assembly GCA_004143645.1 of Protaetia brevitarsis. NCBI lineage: Eukaryota > Metazoa > Arthropoda > Insecta > Coleoptera > Scarabaeidae > Protaetia > Protaetia brevitarsis. The sequence goes on along the minus strand of RXPK01003042.1, from coordinate 17,124 downwards.
GGTCATGAGAATTGAAGGAATTTACTAAAATTGAAGGAAATTAAACGAAAATCTAAGACCGTATTAAGTATAAGAACTATCTGTAAGTAAATAAGACTAAAAGATACAAATTCTAGCTAGACCGCACTAACATGGGAAAGAAAACATAATTTGAAAGCCAAAAATTAAACGATAATGTTTACGTTGTGAAAATACAAGACGTAGGAGCATCTCTGAAGGTAGAGTACGGAAATAGAAGGAAATAGGGTTACAAAAACTTGTCGAAAAGACTAGCGGAGAACTAATTCGAGGTAAGCGAAGCAAAAAAAACCGTAACATCTGAAACCGGGTTATCATCCTCCAAAAGCAATCTTATTTGCTCTTCGTCCATTTTGATCTTGAAATATAACCTGCAAGTAATTTGCAGATACATATATTTTATGATAGTATATCAAAAATAACACAAAATTATAGGAATTGTTCAAAGTATAACTTAACTGAAACTATAACGCCAATACTCAAGTCGGTCCCACAGACCAATTATTGAAGAAAAAAAATGTTTATTAATCGGCCTCACAGACCAATGGGTGGGTCTATACCCACCCATTCACCAAAAAAGATTTCAGTCTATTCTTGCAAACACCCAAAGAAGTGCTTCTGCGAATATCTTTAGGAAGATTGTTAAAACGTTTAGAGCCAACAAAGAATAATTTGGCTTGATGATGGTTAGTACTGGTGCGTGTTAAAAACGATCTTTGCTTTGAAAAATATAATTGAAAGGTTTATACAAGAAAATCGACGTGAAAGTTAGTATGCTATTAGTTCTAAATAATTCCCTGCTGGACACTCGATAAGGTAAGCTAAATATGAATCTGATGATGCGTTTTTGGAGGATAAATACACGGCTAGTATCCTTACCCTGACCCCAAACTGTCTAGTTTATACAATATAAATTTAAAGAATCAATGGTATTTAATTGTTACATTATTAAAATAGATTACTTATTGGATAATTACTTTACTCACTGCCAATATAAAATAAATTTTAGTATTTACTTGCCGATTTATTACAAACTATATTGGCCTGGATATCCACCCATGCGGTACCCGTATCGTGTCGCAGACGCGTTGATAATCGCCGACGGATGACGAGGGAAACGTTCCTCCGTGTCTGGTTCTAATCATCGAATGATGTTCTAAATTTGACGTGTAAATAGAGAAGGGTACCGAAGTATCTGTTACGTCTGAGCCTCGTTATTTACACCGTGACGTGAGAACAGACACAATTAACTTCCCCGGAGGCGTTGTTTGGCGCGTTATTTGTATATTTTATTTGACGTTATACGGTTACAGCCGCGAAGGGAGTTTACGATACATTTCTGTCAAAAATAACGGCAAGAGGTCCGCCGAATCCACGTATGATAATAAATAGTGCAAGCTGCTATGATAAATTATTAAAATCGTGGAGGTGTCTGGAGAGTTTTAAAGCGGTTTAAAGCTTTGAAACTTCTCCCGAAGAAAGATTCAGATACGTGTTGTGGTTAGATTAAATACTAACAACGTGCTGTTGGTATAAAATAGTAAAATAGGTGGTGCTCTCTGTGATGGTATCTTTAAGAAATTTAAATAGACAGTAAAAAAAGCATTGAGATATAATGTTATTGTTTTTTGTACATTTTTTTTTTATAAATTCTTCTTTAAGTATGTAAGTAAAAAAACTGCTTTTCCTTAAAATCTGACAAAGGTAATACTGTAGTCATTTTAGATAAAAGAGATTATTTTGATCGTGTCAGTATCCTTTTAACGCAAGGTTCTTACGTAATGCTAATTAAAAAGCTGTAGTCGAAGATGATCACAGAAACCAAGAAGACCTTATTAGAATGTAAGAATATTGTTAATGATAACTTAAGATATAGATTAACTGTATCAAATCCACTGTTACCTACAATGTATTGTTTAAGATACATAAACCAGGGAAGAGCATAAGACCCATTGTTTCCAATATCAATAGTCCAATTTACTTATTGTCGAAATGGCTATCTGACAAATTTAATCACTTACCTGTGCAACTCCCGGATTTAGCAGTTAAAAATTCATACGCGTTTATTGAAAAGAAGAAACATTGAACTTACTGACAATGAAGTTTTAGTTTCGTTTGAAGTGAGCTCACTGCTTTCCAGCATCCCCGTTGATACCACTTTGACTTAGATGATTTCTTGAAACGTATCTAGTTGCGCAGTAATGAAGTTGATAGTTTCATTTCTTTGGCGACGCTCTGCATCAAACAAAATTTCTTTCAAATCAACGGTACCTTTTACCAAAAAATTGAAGCAGCAGCAATTGGTAGCAGCTTATCGCCATTCATAGCTAACCTCTCTATGGGAAAATTTGAAACCGATTTTCAGAATACTTGAGCATATTTTCCACGGGTTTGGATGAGAAACATTGATGATATTTTTGATGTTTTTGATACTAGTAGGTGCTCAATCAGGGATTTTTTTGAACAGCTAAATTCAAAAATTCCTTCCATTAAGTTTACCCGTGAAGAGGAAACAAACAATAGGATTGCTTTTCTCGATATGTTAGTAATAAGAAATAAATATAAATTAGATATAGACATATACAGGGTGTGAGGTAAACATGTGGCAAAAATTCAAGGGATTATTCCTTCGCTTATTCTAAAAATATTTTGTCCTATGATGATTTTTGAAGAACCCCTTTGTTTTGAAGATACAGGGCGAACAAAATTTGCGACAACCATATCCGATATTCGTTAAAATTATTAATGTAAATAAAAGTATGGTGTACGTCAATGAGTTTATCAAGTACAAAAAAATTGTTTACAATTCGCTGTTATTTTTTCGATCTCGATCACATGAAGCGGCTGTTTTATCTAGTAGTGGATTTCATTTGAATACGTCTCATCGGTCGCATTTGTTTAGATTGAGTGACGTTTGACTGTTTGACGTGTCTTTAATAGTTAGTGAAATCCTCTATCGTGATGTATACGAACGCCGAGATGACTGACCTGCATTTCATGTATGGACTTGCTGATGGCAACTCATTACAAGCTAGACGATTGTACATTGAACGATTTTCTGCCCGTAATGTCTGCAAGAACAGTACAATTGGAACAGAATGTGCTGGAGATGTTAGAGGAAGATCCTGGTAGTTCTGCGCGAAAAATTGCAAATACTTTGAATGTAAGTCATTGGACAGTTTGGAAAATTCTTAAGCATAATTTGTTGTATCCATACCACATTCAACGCGTTCAGGCACTACTACCTGCTGATTATCCTCCACGTATTGCATTATGTCAATGGATATTGCAAACATTAGTTCGCATCCCTCTAATCCTGACACAGACTCTTTTTGGATGAAGCCAGCTTTTCAAGAAATGCAATAAGGAATTTTCATAAAACCATGTGTGGGCAGATGAAAATCCATATGAGGTATTTAAAGATCGTTTTCAACATCAGTTCTCGTTGAATGTTTGGGTTGGAATTGTGGGTGACTATCTAATTGGACCGGTGTTTCTACCAGGAAGACTTACTGGCGTGATGTACCGCAATTTTTTGGAAGCAACGCTGCCTGAGTTTCTGGAGGATGTACCATACGCGACAAGAATTGCAATGTGGTTTGTGCACCACCACATTTCATTTTGGTTGCTCGAAATTTTTTAACATACGACGCAACATACAAAGATCGATTCGTCTAGGTGTGCCACACGCATGGCTTGCTCGATCCCCAGACTTAAACCCCCTAGATTATTTCTTCTGGAGATCTCTGAAGTCAATAGTTTACGCTACTCCAGTGGAGAATTTGGACGATATGCAAAATCGGATAATTGCTGGGTGTAACTTAATTAGAAACGACCCTGCTGTGTTTGAAAGAGTTCGACAGTCAATTACAAGAAGATGGAATGCGTGTATCCAGGCTGGAGGAAGCCATTTCGAACATTTATTGTAGATTGAGCAACTTTCCATGTACTTTTTGATGTTGTTGCTGTCTCATATCTTGTTCGTCCTGTATCTTCGAGACAAAAAGGGGGTTTCTCAAAAATCATCATGGAGCAAAATATTCTTAGAATAGGCCAAGAAATAACCCCTTGAATTTTTACCGCATGTTTACCTAACACCCTGTATAGAAAGCCCACTACTAATAACAGATTTATTTCAGAAGATTCAAATCATTCATGGAAAAATAAACTAGCAGCTATTAACTTTTTGGTGCACCGCTTACTTAATTTTCCTTTATCTACAGAACGATATAATAAAGAACTTAAAGAAATTATTAAGATCGCTGCATTTAATGGATTCTCAGAAGACGTTGTATATAGTACCATTACAAAACATAAAAACAAAATAAGAATTAGAAATGTGAGTACTTTAGAAATTAGTGACAGGAAGAATAAGAAATATGTTAAATTGTCATTTCGTCCAAGTTACACGAAAGGTCTCAAATTTTTTTCTCTAAATTCAACCTTGACATAGGGGCTACTTCAAACAATAGTCTTAAAAATATTTTAGGTAACCCTAAAGATCAAGTAGATAATTTGGACAAATCAGGTGTTTATAAAATATCTTGTAAAGATTGTGATCATGTATATATTGGGCAAACTAAAAGATCAATTAAAACACGCTGCAAGGAGCATTTGGCTCATCTTAAATTTATAAGGTTTGACAAATCTAGTGTAGTGCTACATCTGCTTAAAGAAAACCATAAAGTTGACAATGTAAAGTTAGTTAAGAACGTAAACAACTATGTGCAATTAAATTCTTATGAAGGTATGGAAATATATAAAAACAAATATACTAGTTGAACATGACGGCAGTCAGCCATGACCGTGATCTTTGTACCGTGACCTTTTTTAGGTAGTTAGGGTAGTTTTAGTGTAGTTATTATTCGGTTCAGTGTTTCTGCTGATGATGATAGCTTTGCTATCGAAACGTACGTCCAGTTTAGTGCAGTTTGTGATGAGGGGTCTAGAAGAATTTTGCAGTATTACCAGTGCCACAGTTTGGAGTATTTTTGTCATGACTATACTAATACAATATACGAACTTATAAAGATTAAGCAAAGTTAACCCATGAGAGTATTAGTACAAATATTCCAGACTAACAATAACTACTATTGTTTTTCAATTTGCGACTAAAAGTAAGAAACATGAACTCTTTCACAAAATCAACTGTTTTTACGTTCCCCATTTAATTATACTTTCTATTCTAACATTTTGTCGAATATATTACGTGGTCGGTCAAGCTTTCTGTCGCAAAAACCATTAAATGCCAGTCACATTGCTATAATTGGAAGTGCAGCAATGCAGATGCGCTCATACTTTTATGTCCACAGTAACTGGGAAAGTGAATTGTATAAAACCCATGTCTGTTGCTTGATTAATATCATAAATATTACATTTAAACCATACCTGTATATAGAAATAGACACAAAATACCGTATAAGTCTTATAAAATATGGCTTTTAAAAGCTAGGATTGTGCGCGTCCTCAATGTTGTAAGCATGTTTATTGCAACAAGTACAATCGTATACGTAACAATTTATTACATAGAATATAACCTTAGGACCTCGGATGACGTTTTATAACATACACTTACTAGTACTTTCAGGAACAATTCGAATCTTATTCGGAATGAGATTTTCTTCGTGCCTTGTTTGACATTTAGAAACTCGTTAATGTGACGTTACGTCCATCTTTAAGCGTGCTATGAATAAAATCGTGTTACGTCAGACATATCTTCATCATCAAAAGCGAATGGTGCCACCTACAACAGCATCTTTGTATACCTTTATATATTGTATTCCTCCCACGTTGATCTAATTATAATAAAATGTCTTGCAGGGTGCATATATTATCCTTCTATGTTTTGATGTATATCTTCCGACGTACTTTAATTCTATGCAAGCAGATGTTCATGTGTGAGTAATGATTTAACGGAGATTCAGGCCATATTTATTGCATTTAGATATTTCCAGATACGAAATATTGATATATAGGTTGTGTGTATTTACTTCGAACCACCACAGTAATTTGTAAGCAGTCAGCTTCAACAAAAAGTCTGTTAGCATAAGAATTGGGCCATGCGTGTTAGTTCAAGGATAGTGATTTTAAATAATGAAAAAAATGGATTTTCAGAAAATTAAAAATGTAAGAAATTAATAATCTTGCTTTCTTGGCCAACAGGGTTATAATTTTAAATAGAAGTCTTGAGATTAGTGACACAATTTTTTTAAAATCCTTTTAATTCATTTTCATTGTTGCTGACGTTTTAACGGAATTCCGTCTTTCTCAAAGGTATTTTTTTTCGCTACAATTTTTCACAATCATTTAATTATTATTACATTAAAGTAAAATTAAGAAATGCAAAAAGCTTACTCTATTTAGTATTTCATATTATTTTCATATCCGAAACTTTATACAATTAAAAATATATTATTCTTAATTGAGTCACGTATTTAACAACACTTTTAGTTCGATTTTTAAAAAACAAACAAATGAGGACAAACATACATTTTAAAATCGTCCACGCTTGTGGAGCTAATCGCCTTAAGTGTGGACTGACTGTCGGATAAGATAGCAATGCTTTTACCTGTCTCAGAACATCTTTCTATTTCTCGGACACAGTGGTGAATTGCAGCAACCTCAGCTTGGAAGTGCATTCGTGTCTTTGCTGCAGCTTACCGAAAGAGCCTTTTTAGGCTTCTTAGCACTATTCCCGCTCCAACGCCGTACTCCGTTTTAAAGCCGTCTGTATACCAGTTTGAGTCCACTCGTACTGGAGTACCTGTCTCCCAGTCCTTCTTATCTGGTATTATGACCTGATACTTTCTATCTAGGTTAAATTTTTAAACCATGGCATCACATGGCATTCCTAAAAGGAGTGCCTCCTTGAGTTCGTCTAACAGTTTTTAATAGTCAGCGCCGTGCGATTTATTTATCGGTGCTTGACTATGCAAAAGTCTATGTACTGTGGACCTTGCGACTGCTTGTATATAAGTATGTATTGGTGGCAGGTTCAGAATCACTTCAATTGCGGTGGTAGGTGCCAATCTCATCGCCCCCGTGGCGCACAGACACGCCAGCCTCTACACGCCACCCAGCGTTTTGGCCGCCCCTACCTGCCGCACCTTTGGCCACCATACTAATGCTCCGTACGCTGTCCTGGGTCTAATTACCCTTGTGTGTAACCAGGTAAGAGTCATCTTGAGGCTAAGTCCCTAATTCTTTCCACACAGCCTCCTGCACCTACCTAGGGCGATGGTGGCTTTGCTGAACAATTTTTGGATATGCGAATTCCATGTATGCCTTTGATCAAACCATACCCCCAGGTATTTCGCCTCTTTGACATGTTGAACCCTTTCGCCTTCTATCACTAGTGCCTGTAAGCCTTCTAGCATTCTAAGAAAAACCATTTAAACAACCTTGAAAAATAAAATATGTTATGAAGTTTACAAATGTTTGATTATTGGTAGTTAAATTTTTTGAAATAGGTAGCGATGCAATTATGTATGATCATATTTAAGTAATGTTTTTTAACTAAATGAAAAACAGAAAACAATTTAAAACAATCTTGAGCATGAAATTATGTTATGAATTTACAAATGTTTGATTATCGGAAAATAAATTTTGGATGGGTTTTGAATTTCTATCCTGTCATTAACAGCACTTGTTTGTCTTTGAATTTGTACCATTTCGATGAAACATCTTGCTTTATAATTTGGTTCTTTCCTTAAAATTTTAGTGTTGTTGAAATTAAATTGATGACCTGTGTCTGTACCGTTATATTTATGTCCAGTAATATTAAAAACATTTTACAGCGCAGGTCATCAATTTAATGCCAACAACACTAAAATTTTAAAGAGAGAACCAAATTATAAAGCAAGATGTTTCGTCGAAATCGTACAAATTCAAAGATCAATGTTACGTGCTGCTGTGTACTGAAAGTACTAATTGAACTTGCAAAAATGAAATAAAAAAAAAATTAAATTAGCTAGCTCAACGGATGAAATCTCAAAGGGCGCAAAAGAACAATTAAACTCAAAGTTACCTTCGCGAAATAAAACTTGAATCTAACCACAAGTAAATTGTGAGTGAATGAAAACTGACTTTCAAAATTACCCCAAAAATTGAAAAGGTTTAATCAAAAATAATAGAACAGTAATTTAAACTCAAAGACGTTAAATAACAACCAAGAATTTATTATAAGAAAAAAATATGTTCATTACAAATTTTTGCAGAAAAAAAAAACCGTGAACAGAGGGTTCTGGTCTAAATCAAAACTGCAACTGATTCTAAATTACAATAGGACAATTCTAAATCCTATATCAAGCAATAGATTAAGTTGTCCAGGAAGATAATCCAATATCTTTCAAATCAAACCACGTGATATCAAATTAAAATAAAACAAATTCGTGGAACACCAAAAATTTATAAAAATGAAAACTAAAGCAAGAACAGAGCTTCTATTCACCCAACCCGAGGTGATTAATAAAATAAAAATGAAACGGCAAACTAGAATGTGTACACAACAATATAATAACAATTATCATTAAGCGAGTTCCTTGATGGACAAAATAAACCAAAAATAATACGAATTAAATTACGATATAAAAATGAAATAAAAAATGGCAGCAAAGAACTTAAAAATTTACGCCTACTCACGCTTGCGTCTGCCAAGGAACTGACTCTTACAATCTCGACCGCTGCGTACAACGAAACCGCACAGATCAGTCCGCCAACAAAATCTCAAAACATAATAACATAAAATATACAAGCGAACGCAAGACATTTAAATGAATGAAATAAATTTAAAACAATTGAACGCTTAACTAAATAAATCATACAATCAATTCATTAACTAAATCTTATATAAAAATAAACATTTACATCTGTGAAAATTCTGTCGAAACATTGACAAAGGCTGATCGGAGTAAACATGACAACATCTGAAATTGCGAAAACCGGGGTGCCAGTCCACAGCAGTTCGTTGCCGCTCCAATTCCGCACAACACAACAGAGAATCCAATATTAAAGGATGCACTTTGAGGTTTGTTCCAAGGAAGTCTGAAACCCATCATTGATCGTGCGGGACATGCGCAGTGACAAATATGCGTTCCAAAGAAAGCCAAACTTAAAATCCTCGACTAGTAGTCATGTGTTCCAACATGGTTTGTAATGGTTTGCTGACAGTCAGAACGATTTGCGGATTTTTCTCAAACCGATATGTACTGTTACCAACGCATGCGCATGTTAACTTTATAGCCATATAACCTATGCCGACCTTTAACTCAGCGTCATCTATCGGTTATTGTATATATTAATGCGCGTTCCGACTAGTTCTAAGACACTACAAGTTTGAGATTTGTTTCAAACAAAGTATGCGCATTAAAGGACTACATACCCTTGTCGGCAACTAATCACCAACTTTTTCTTGGAACAAACCTTTGGTAAACCATTTCCTTTTATGAATAGATTGCAAAAAAATAAGGAAGTCTCTCATAATGGCAACCCTTTCAACGTTACAGCGTTTTATATATTTTAAGGCCTCTACGATTGCCTTGGCCTCAGCAGAAAAAATATTTGCTGATGCATTAAGGCAGAAAGATCTGTAGATGTCAGTACCACTGACAAGAAATGCACAACCACAACCCTCCACAGATTAAGAACTATTCTTATGCTTTTCACTACGCCACTACCAGAAGAAGATATTGCAAACACTGACAAATTAATAGCTTCCGTGAAAGTCTGCAAATTATTTTTGCGCAGCAACAAAATCAAGCCTATCGTTTTACGTATCAGCTGTTAGTGAGTCAAAATGTAGGTGTACCTGATGTACAAGGTACAGAAAATGTATCGTTTTAACACGATTATTTCCACATTCACACGATTTTTCATAAAGTTCAAAATCTTTGGACGTTGTTTTGTTAATGGAAGTTATTAAGGCAGCTTTACAGTTCGCAATTTTTTGTATTATGTGCAATAAAATTGCGCGCAATACAAATAGCGTATGCGCATTCAATGGATTTTGATCAACTGTGTGCAAATTTATTGGTATTGCACGGAATAGAACTTGTTCTAATATTTCATTGCGCGCAATTTTATTGCACGCAATACAAAAAATTGCGAACTGTAAAGGGGCCTTTACACTCTATGGAATAACTTTGCCAAAACATTACTAAAAATGGAATACTAAAAGTTGTAGCTGATTCCAAAATTTTGAATTTGGAATTCCTTTTACTAATTACTTTTTACTTTATATTATAATTTTCAATATGTGTATGTTGTGCATCCGAAAACAAACTAGTTAGGTACTCCACTGTTTCAGTATCCAAACGAATTGCCACACTGAACACCAAAGAAACTGAACAGCGATAGCCAAAATTACTTTCTGTTCTATATTTTGCCCGCGCCTTCGCTCGACGCCTGACACTTATTGTCTTTATGTTATATACATTTGTGACGCCCGCAACATTTGAGCACAGCCACAATAGTCGTACGCGTGTTTCTCCAAGGACAAGCTCTCGGGCACCTTCTCTCTTTCACTTAAACAGTTCCATTAACGCAGTTAATGTCTTTTAATACTATGTATGCAGGAGTGCTATTGTCATCGTACGATTTCGTAATGGTTATTAAAGAACGTCTGTGAGTCTGCGGTATAGATTTAGTCTAGAAAAGCCGGATGTTTTTGGTTATGAATCACATCTGCCACCCAGATAAGCCGCTGCTATTTTCTGACACGCATTCTGTACCTACAATCACGGTTTAAATGAAATAGACCGTTCTTTTTTTTTGTTTTAATTTTGAAAGAAAATAAAATGTTGAAATTTTATTTCCATGTGTAATGCATTTATAACAATCTGAAATGTAGGTGTAAAAGGCTTACACCCACAGTTTTACAGAGTTTACAAAAAAAGTCGTTAAGGCTAGCTTTGTGAACTTCGAATCTATCTTCAAAATATGTTTGTAAACAGTCTAATTTTCTTTTTTCTATAACATCATTTTAGTAAATGCCTCATTGGTTTTTGTTACAATATGCTTAAAACACAAACATATTTTAGAAATGGTGCCTATATAAAAGAATATCAAAAGTTTTATTTATTCATTCGTTCATTAAGTTAGGGTGGTCCAGGCACTTGAGCTAGGTGCTCATTGTACCGTCCCTATTAAATCTCCTACTTCCACTCGAGCAGCTTGGTGTTCTCTATAAAACCCAGTATCTTGCCCAGGTGAAACTTAAGAACCTTCGACGGCACCAATAGATTCTTCCCGAAATATTTCTGCCTGAGTACTTTCAATTCCTCACATGTGCAGATTACATGTAAACTCGTTTCCTCTTGTAGTTCGCATTTTCTGCACCACGGTTCGCATACTCGACCTGTGTTGTATAGATGCTTTTTCAGGGACAGTGTCCAGTTACTAGCACAGTAATGGTTCTAGTTTTTTTCTTGCTGCGTCTGAGTAGGTTATCAGAGAGTCTAGCATCCCCATCTCCTATTAGTATTTTAGTATGGAGTTGACCTTCAGTAGACCTCAAATTCTTTGTACTTTCTTTATTTAGCCAGGTCCAGATCTCCTTTCTTGCGGAGTCCTTAGTAAACCCACATACGGGCTCTGGACCTATAAAGTGTCTTTTAGAGCCCTCATTGGTTAGTTCGTCGGCTATTACATTGCCCTTTATATCCTCATGTCCCAGCACCCAAGTCAGCGACACCGTGTAGTATCGTGCCAATGTATTGAGGGATTGTTTGCAGTCTCTAACTAGTTTTGACCTAGTTACAGGGTTCGAGACTGCCTTGATAGCAGCCTGGCTGTCAGTCATTATATTTATTTTCCTTCTCATGTAGTCTTCCTTTGCAATCATTTCTGCATAGGCTGCAAGGGCGAATACCTCTGCCTGGAAGACCATTGTATGTTTCCCCAGGCTTATGGATATCCTTTGATTAGGACTGGGTCCACAAATACCGGCTCCTGTCCCCTGGCTGGATTTGAATCCATGCGTGTACCAGTTTTCGTTAGCAGTGATCTCACTACGTGCCTGGTCTCTGTTCAGTATGGAGATTTTCACCTTTTCAGTTAAGATAATTTCGGGTGCCATGCTGTCCGTGGGCATTTGTAGCAATGGCCCGTCCAGCAACGTGCCCGTAGTATAAGTGTGCCCTCCCACCCTGAAGTTGGGATGCCACAGGTTGTTGACTTTCAGTCTAAGAATCGCATTCATTGCCTCCGCTCTCATATAAAGATCCAGCGGGGGGGAGGCCCACAATGGTCTCCAAAGAAGCGGTCTCTGTGCTGTTGATTGCACCAGTGATTTCCAGCAATGCCTGTCTCTGGACAGCATTTAGCAGCTTCACTGCAGAGGACACTTCTGTCCTTCTCCACCAGACTACTGCCCCGTATGTTATTGCTGGTCTTATAACGGTAGTATATAACCAATGGACCACCCTTGGCCACCAAAACTTATTGCAGTATCACAAATTTTCGAAGGTAAAATACAAGAAAACTTTACCATATCACCACATAATAAACTACGTACCAAAAAATTGCAAAATTGTGACTGACCTCCTTCGAAGTGTTCAGTTGGCGGCAGTTGGCGCGCAGTTATATGGTAAGGTTTTCTGAGGATAGATTGTATCGTACGTAATTCTCCATCTTTGTCCCTATTAAATCGTATTAACTGTTGTACAGAAACAATCTTCTGGTTTCATTTTTTGGCTTGCCAAAAATTGCCTGGCTTTTGTGTTTAGAACTTCACATTCTACCAGATATGGTATATAGTGAGTATACTTAGGGTTAATTCTATTAGATCTCCTACGTTTGTCCTATGAATTTGTTTGGTTCTATCGTTCCAGAGTTGTTTATGTTTTTCATGGATCCAACTCCTAGCCTACCCCTGGTGCTGTTTGTACATTCCTAAGATAGGTTCTATACAGGAGGTTTCACAAGTAGGAAATTTCTCTGTAACTTATAAACAGTAACAGATAGGAAAAAAGTTCTTATAAATTGTTTCAGGATTATGATTTTTCTATAACGCAAAATTATTGGCACTTATACAAGGTGTTTCGTAACCTCAGTCCAGCCTTCTTTTTTTTCCGGTATGCTTTTGATTTAACAAAAATTGTGCCAGTTAACGTTATTTGAGAAAGATTGTTGTAATTTAATTACCACTTAGAATAAGTGAACTAAAGGCATAATTTCATTCCTGTTTGTCCTATCAAGTTACTCTTGATTGCTATTATATTATTCAAAATATCAACCCTAAAAAAGTCATAGTTTTGGCGAAAAAGAATTAATTTAAGCTTTCAAAAAGATTTTTTTTTCGAAAACTACTTCTTATATTTTATTCATTTTATTCTATTTACATGAAATTTCTTCATTTTTTTGCGGATTAGTTTTATTTAGTTTCCTTGTAAGAATCTCAACTTTCTTAAAAATTTAGAAGCATATTTTTAGTTTATATGATAGGAATCTTTTTTTATTTCTTTTTAATGTTTTATTCTAGAACTATGCAAATCCTTGTGTTAGTAAGTGACTATTATCAGAAGACATTATGTTTGTAAAATCCCAATATTTCCCCCTACATTAGCATGTTTATGCAACTCCTAATATGGCAAAGAATAAGTGACACTTAGTTCTGTATATTGTCTGTAGCATGTAATATGAATGGAGTGCAATTATTATCGATAAAAGTATTTCAAGTAGCAATCTCTGAAATGATGTTTACTCCGTGAGAGCGGACTATTGAATGCCGAACGTGGGCGTGGCCAAGTCGACCGTTCTGAAGGGAGATGTTGCGTCACATGATTTCCTTAAAAATGATCAGTACCTACGATTTCACAACGTGCTGCTAGTATTCTAATAGTTTATATGATGTCTGTTTTGGTTCTTACTTCGGACGATTACCGTTCAGAGCAGTAGACCAGCACATATCATGACCTTGCCATGTAGTGGGAAATTTTTTACTACGCACGTGAGCGTTTACTTTGAACCGTAATAGAACCGTCTAAAGTTAGAACCAAAACAGACCTATGGAAAGCCGCATTCAAAATAATACTATTCTATACTTGTTGTATAGAGGATATGTGCTTAAGGTGCTGTAATCTCCAAACGTTTGCTCCGTGTATTGGGAGTTGATCGCAAGGATTACTTTGCCCCGCAGTGTGGAATGAAGGAAGTCATGCTTTCACTGATCGCGGCTCCTATTAGATGTTCATCTCTTTATTTATGAAAACTAAATTATTACAAATCATTTCAACCCCGTGCTCCACTTAAAAAAGGTACTACACGAGGCTACCTATTCTAAGTACTATATGGGTTCCATAAGAATTGAAATGTTTCTACTCTAACTAGATAATTCCCCTATGATTCTTAATAAGAAAAATATAATACAGTAGCCTCGCGACCATTTGAATACTACTTTTGTGAAATGATGAAATATGTGAAATGTGATTAATTCACATAATCGCGAGTCTACTGTAAATCAGTCAGCTATCAGTTATTATTAAATACCCCCATGCAACGACTTTCGTTATCTCCCAGCATTCGCCAAGGACACTGATTATATATAATATACTTATATAAAATCAATGGCCACGGAGTAAGGGAAAACCATGGCAAAAACCTTACTCTGGGAGGATCTGGAAAAAAGTTCCAGACCTTAATTACTGATAGCCCGCAAATTATATTATCCCTTCTTGAGTGCTGAAGAAGCAGCCTCCGCGTCTCCTTAAATTCCGACAGCCTTGCCGTCCTCGCGTAGCTGTATTAGATGTTTATCTGGTAAATATTCCAGATTAATATGTTATAATCGTATTTATCACGCTATTTGTGCTAAATGTATTCTGTTACTGAAATGAAATAGGTAATGCGCCATCTGTACGACAATTTCTGTAGTACACATAAGTATTTAACGTATTTGCAACTACTATATAGGATGAACAGTGCTATAAGAAAAATATAATGCGATATTTGTTTCTACTTCAATCTAAATACTTAGTTAAATTAACAAAGACTGTTATTGTTTTAAATAAACCTAATAACTAAATTATTTGTTTGATTGAATATAGGATTTTTTTTAATATTATTTGAATCAACCAATAATTTAGTAGCTGTAACCAAAAATATTTGATTGAAAACAACATATGTGTATGACGAAGGAAATCACAATAGAATTGAAAGCGTCGGTCGTAGTGAAACACGTTCGAATAGCCAATAGGTGTATGCCTATATATAGCACTATAGTTTAGATAGACGTTTATCAGTCTATACACGGATAAAATATTTCTAGCGTTAAGTTCTAACACAGAATAGTAGAAACATTTTTATTTAGATACATAGGCGTATCGCTATATCTAAGGGAAATTGCTAGAAAAGTAAAAGGTTGTTTTTTAAATCGCTAACCAAAAGTAGCAGTAGCTGATTGTGACTGCTAACGCAATATAGCAGCTTTACACTGATATTTCACGGTTGCATTTTAAATCGATTGTAAATTCGTTACAGCATAACTTTGATATTGCAACCAACGCTTGTAGCAGAGTATAAAACCACGAGTTCACTAACCCCATACTTCTGCTGGAAATACTGCTATTGTTTACCAAGTCCATATCCCTTTCAAGACAGCCATCATAACAATGGACGCGAAGCAATAAGAAAATTGCTAGTCACCATAAATAATCATTACGATAATGTAAAAAGACAAGGATGGGAATATCAATTAATTTAAACGCCTTTTATCGCTTCACGGTTAGTGGACGTAATGAAGCTGATGTGCTTTCTTGTTGACAAAAAGCACTTATTCCTTTCGGGCTATTACTGCGATGATTATAACTTTCAATATGTATTATAACGAAAAGTAATACTTGTGGATATTAAAGTTGCAACCGTGAACAAAATAACACGCGTTAGAAGGTAACCAAGAAAAGTTATATGATAAAAGTATAAGCCCAAAATAAATATTAGGCATTCAGATATGCGCAGATAATATCTTGATTAAACATTCCATTGCTGATTAAAAAAAAAAAACTCTTGCGTTCTGCTGCCAAATATCCCTGCATGTTCGTCACGTTAAAATTAAATATGCGTTGAAACCTTGACATTTCGAGTCTGCTTTCATTTATGGCAGGTCGGTAATTAACTTTCTTGTAGATAAATAGTCCAGTACTTGTCGTTTTATATCCGTCCCACGAATAACTATATAAAGGAGATCAAAATTTGGCGGTATATTCTTAAATATGTCACAAAGTCATAAATTACATCATAGCATGAGATTGGATCTTATTTATTTTAAATTCTTCTTGTTTTCGAGTAGTGATTTCTTCATGAATAGAAGGGTTTATAAACATTAAAAGGGAAATTGTGGATCTGAAAGAATTTGTTTGTCTAATTTATTCAAAATGTAGCATAAATATTTTGCTGTATAAGAAAAATAATAATTTTATTAAGCAAAAACGCAACATTAATTCCTAACTTTGATAAAACTGAATAAAATTAAATAATTCCGTAATTCCGTAGCATACATGTTCATTATGAGTTTTCAAGGTTCCTTACTATCTATCAATTTGAAACTTTCTGATTAAGAATAATACATAGCCTTCTTTTGTTTTAAAATATTTCCGATGTTGTACAACTTCAGGAGAAACCGGAAATTTCCACCAACTTTCTTAATTTAAATGAAACACCCTGTATGTTATTGCATTTTTGGATTCTACAATTGATTCTAAGATACACTTATTAAGTTAGCCTATACCTATTTCTAATTGTTTCTGAGTTATTGTGACTTAAAAAAAAGCGTTTGTGGGCGGGATGTTTAATGACCTGTCTTTTGCTCTTTCTTAAACGCAAAACCACAATATTTAATAAACAAATATTAAAAACATAAGAGTTCATAAAATACATTTGCAAGTCTATCACATATTATACAGGCTGTTCAAAATTTGGCGACAAAGACGAAAAATTTCGAACAGAAGTCATTTTTTTTCTTCAAATCGAACACCCTGTATATTTTTAATATTAAGGTGACGATTTAATTGATGCATCGACTTGCTACAGATATTCTTATACCTATCTTTAGCGGCTTTGTCGTTATTAACACAATAAACAAATAAAAGTGATTTTAGTGACAAAAACAAAAAA
>RXPK01003041.1:0-84832 GCA_004143645.1 Protaetia brevitarsis | reverse complement strand
ATTTGAAATAAACAAATAACGCACTATGAAAATACATGCAATACATGTCAATTAATAAGCACAAAAAAGTGTGAGTTGTAAATAATTTACTTATGCTTCCATACTGGCCGTTGAACTCACCATCAAAACAATAACGAAGTTCTGGAAATTGAAAAGTTCACGTACAAACAGCAATAACTTTGTTATTACGACTAGTAAGTTTCCTACATTACAACAAACATAAAACACCACTTGTCAATATTAGGACTGCTATTATTTGACAGAGCTTACTGCCGTTTGTAGATAAGACGATTCCCCATCATGTCTCGTGGCGCCATCTTGCCCCACCTTCCCCTACGTGCGTTCATGGGTATTTTACAGACAATAAAAGCTTTTTAATGATTGATTTGTGATTTGTAACGGTAGGGCCATGGCTCGGTGGTTCTTTACGAGTAGCCGCCACTGCTTTTAAGCATTCGCCTCTGAAGTTTCTCAAACAAGTCTTGCCTGACAAATGCAGGATTTAACCGTAAATTATTTTTACCCGTTCTTACCAGTTTGCATTGAAGACGCACTTTTTCCTTTGATCGTTTTTTGCCACCAATAGTCTCGACAATGTGTACATAGATCATATTATTTAAGAATGAGTTCCAGATTCAAGAACTAAAAAGACTCATATTTAAACATTCTCTTTGATAAAAAATGGATAATTTTAAGGGCAAATGCAACGACACAAACATTTACTGTTACAAGAAATACTAGAAAATTATATTTTCAATCCAACTATACCCATCTATGACTTCATGTATATAAGGTATTTATTCAAATATCCATTCACCCCTCGCAAAGAGTTGTTTACGATGTCACCAACTAGCTCCTCTTGTCAACGGTGCTACATCCAAACATCTATTCAAGTTAAAACGTGTTCCTGTTGTAGTATGCATTATTAGATTTTATGAGCTCTTTCACTTTTTACGACCAAACAGGCCACGATAGCGGCAATATTCCCCACTTACCGGTCATAAGACGACCGACACAGACCAACGATGTGGCGATACCGGGGGCTAAAGTTTACGTTCAAGTTCCGGCGCGGAGAAGCGCCATTAATTATTAGACGACTTTAATTGAATTTTTAATCAACGAGCCAAGCCGGGCGATAAGTCTTCGGATCTTACTGGATCTAGTCTCCGTGTCAAAACAAGGACGTCGTTATTATTTATTTTACACACAGATGAGTTTCGACGTATTAATAATATTGGTGCGACAGCAATTTAAAAGCAGGCCAAAATAAGCAGCAACAGAAGCTGCTAAGAAGATTTAATTAATTGATTCGGAACAGGTTGTCTCCGAAATGAAATTAGTCGAATAAATAATAGCTAGTGGCCGGAAGATGAAGGCAGATGAAATATGCCATAGATGTAACCTTAGATATCTAGTTTGTGATTTGTGATGGTTGCGAAGGGAGCAATTTATGAGACTTTAGTAGTGTAATTTTGATTACTGGACTGTTTCCGTGTCGAAGTAACCGTAGGCTTTGAGTGTTAGGTCAAATAAATTAATTTTGAAAGTATGAATATATGACGAGTAATTTTCGCAGAATTAGTTTATATTTGTTGGAAAAATTTACAAAATATCACAAAATTAATTCTATAATTAATACGTCTTACAGTTGTTATTAAATAGAACTACTCAGGAAAAAATATTTTGAGTCAACGCCAAATTGGATTGGAAGAACAATAAATTCAGTTCATACAACCCATAAAGTATTAGCTTAAAACAACGTGGTATTGAAGATACCATTTACTGCATTCGGAAAACGACATTTTTTGTTCAGTTTAATTCGTTAGGTACAAGGTTATACAGTCAAAGCAGCAGATTTTGTTATTTAAACGAAAACGCACATTATTACCATTTTATTGTTAGAGTAAATAACATTGAAGTTACATTTATAGTATCTGTTATTTTAATACAACTATTTTGATTGTGTTAAGATGAACGTAAAATTATTTTTCAATCAATAATATTACATTGTTACAGCAAGGAAACTACAGGCATTTATTACGCTTTGCAAAGGGTGATCTAGGTGTTAGGGTACTATGTTTTTACCAGCGATATTAATAATATGAAGTGCAACAAGTATCTCTAAGAAGAGATGTTAAACACACTAATAAAAATATAGTGTCAGACGGTCGTTGCACACCACCAGTTACCTCACGGTTTAGTGATTGAATGCAAGGATCAAGCCGTCGTGGTGAAGCTGTCGCCGTTTTAATGATCACGATTCCTAAACGTTGTTCATCTGCCAAATCTACCAAATCAATATTTGATAACCGTGTTTGTCGTGCTGTTTATGGTGAATATGCGTACTAACGCAATAGTTGGAAGTTAGTGAAAGTAAGAGAAGTGGCATGGTTATGATGATTTCTGTAGTACATAAATATAATTTGTTACTACATGTAGTAAAAATGGGAAATAGGGCGAAATAAAGTAGAAAATATTCACTTTAAATAATTCCATACGTTTATTAATTTTTACTTTGCCACCGGAAGATAATTTTTCTTATTCTAAAAAATAAATCTGGCTATACAGGCTGATTCATTTTTGTTCCCCATCATTAGGATCTGACTTATTATTGAAGATAGACGGAAGGTTTAAATTCGACAAAATTGCTAAATTTTGTGGTTATTTTTATCCAATTAGAAATTAGACTTAGAACAAATGACGTTCGAGATAATTTTTAAACAACCGAAAAATCTGATTTCCTTATTTTGCGTCTAGCACTTTTATTTTGCTCTGTAGAGTAAAATCAAAGACACATTCTCAAGGCCACCTTTATTTAATGGTGTACTTGATATTTTTATATGACGTTTCGGTTTTTTTTTCGTCAATCATCAACTTTCTTATTTTTTTACGGGCGCATATTAAATTTTAATACCCCTAGAAAGAGTTTTTTTTTTCTCTGATTTCAACTATATGTAACATATTGACAAAAGTTTTTGATATTATGCTTTAATTGACGAAGAATAACCATTGAATTTCGAACAGTCAATAACAATTATCGTTGCGTTAGTAATAGAAAAATATCGTGTATCAACGAAGAGAAACATGTTATGTATTTTGTATTTACCGAACCAAAATACAACAATAGCGAGCACAAGATATTTAGAACTGGACGACATATATTAAGATTTTTCTAGATCTTGATAAAATTTAGTCGCGTATGGATCGTTTACCAAGCCTTCTAATGTTTATGGTAACCGGAATTTGGAAGAATTCCGGTTACCATAAACATTAAATTTTGTATTGTTTTTTAGGTAAATAATAATCAATCAACATCATTACGAGAAGTAGCGTTAGGATTAAATTTGTCCCACACTCGAGTATGGAAAATTTTAACCTTCAGTTTACAATTTGTAAAATATTCACTTTATTTTCTTCGAAATTTTTGTTATCATAAACATTACGCGGCTTGGTGAACGATCCATGCTCCACTAAATTTCCGTCAAGATCTAGAAAAAATGACACGATATGATTCTCGTCGTTCAGGATACAATTCTAAATATCGCTATTGTTGTATTTGGTTCGATGAATAGAAAATACATGACATATCTGGTTCTTTTTTGTTGGTATACGACATTTTTCTATTACTAATGTTAATTGATACCATTGACTGTTCGAAATTTCATGGCTATCTGTTTTAATCTTAGATTATTAGATTTTCCACATTAATTAATTAATTGCAATTTTGGTTGGCTTAACTTTTATTTGTACGGTTACTTTGTTAATTGACCAAAACCGGTTTTCTTTTGTTATTAGTATTTATGTGATATTCTTGTGAAAATTACTACGAATTATTGAATAGAACTTTCAGCATAGTGAAATTTATTGAAAGTAAGTTTTTGTTGTAAATAAGTTATTCTATCCAAAAATTTTAATTTAATCCCTTAAAAGAACATGTATGTATTATTGGTATTAATGTTCTTGATGTGAGTTTTTATATCTATAAAGCTATGTTAACAGGCCAACATTTTAGCAAAATTAACTGTGTTAAATTTACAAAAAGTAGACTACTTAAAATTATAACTGCAGAGTTGTTCAGCGCCCAAACTGAGCAAGTTTATACTACCAATAATAACTTACTTAATTCAGCTTATTTGGTGCCAAGGGGTTTGAGTAGCTATTTGTAGATTGTACATACATACATTTTGTAGACCAGAATATTTACAATTCATCAATTCGGACGCGGTAATCAGAGGTTTAATTGCTTCAGCTTTGCGCAATAGATTACAATACAATATTAAAACTTGGCTAACTGCCACTACTTTAATATTTAAATTCATTCCGTTTCACTATAATGCACCGCCGGCGTATGACATAAGCGAAATAAAATTTATGTCATTTTTATTGCAATCGTTACTGGGAATATAGCGTTAACGTTTACCCATTTTATTATGGTAGGAAACTTTTCCGTCACCGATTTAAGAGACATACATGGATACCGTATTAAACCTAGTTTTCCCATCTTAACTGCGTTTAGTTAAACCTGATAATTATAAAATTGCAGTACGGTCGGGATTTATTTTCTAGCCAGTAGAATATTTTGCCGATGGAAGTTCTAAATTTATATATCTAGATTTTTAATTGTGGTGCTTCTCGAGTTCCTAAGAATTTTGTTTTCAATCATTAATTGTTTTTAACTCGTATACGTATACATGATAAAATGTTTCATCGATACTTGTTTATATAGACTCTAGATCTAATGTCTCCCCCTTGCGACTACGTATCTAAGCTTTCTACTATAACGCTCTAAGCATTGTCTTTCTGCTATTTTTCTATTTGCAGGTAGCAGATATAATTCATATTACATACTTACCATCGTTTTGGTTTACAATTCATAGATGAGCAAGTCACGTTAAAATATGTTGGTTTCACAATTATTATTGACAGCTCATTAACTATATACTGCGTGAGTTTTCTATCTTGAGACCACGGAATATCTCTAAAACACTACATCAAATCAAAAAAGATCTTAATAAGATTTGGTATAATCTGGGGGCTGACTGAATGGTGCCGAACTCGATGCCCCCAACCCTTAAAGTGGGAGGAGGACAACTTTGAAATCTTAAATGGGAATCCCATTTTGTATTGCAGATTCGGATTCTACCGCCATCAAGTATGTAGTTTTTTGTTTGAAACTTTTTTTTTCGATTCGTAACAGATTGCGCTGTAATTGCAAAAAAACATGATTGTGAACGTCTACTAGAAAAAATACATAAAAAGAGAGCAAGCAAACATGGATTTTTTTTTTAATTTTTAATAACATTTCAAAAAGCCATTCAACAACGAAGAACTTTACTTTATCATATACCCATTTCAGAAAATCTGTTCGAAAATGTGTCCTTCCACTTCGATACATTTATTTATTTGCAATTAGAATGATTGCACACAACTGAGAAGTGTTTTCGGCGTAATCCTTGAACAAGCATTGGTGATTCGGTCAATCATGTTTTCCTTCGTGGTTGCCACTTCTGTTATAAACTGCAGACTTTAAGTGGCCCACAAAAAGAGGTCAGGGAAGTAAATCTGGTGATCTTTGTAGGCCAAGACACTGGGCCACCTCTTCCGATCATCGACAATTGTAGGTTCGATCTAATACTTCTCGTGCTATCTTGAATAATGTGCTGGACAACCGTCATGTTGGAACCACATTGTTTGTCGTATGTCCAAGGGAAGGTCTTCAAGTAACACTGGAAGTTCGTTCTGCAAGATGTTTCGATATATTTCACCATTTAAGTTTCCATCGATGAAATATGGGCCAATAAGCTTATTGCCGATTATTCCACACCAAACATTTACGTTCCAGGATGTTGATGTTTCAACTGTGCCGCAACCAATGGGATTTTCGGTACTCCAGTAATGCAGTTGTGTCGATTACCGTACCGTGATTTGTGAATGTCGGCTCGTCAGAAAATAATACTCGAGCAAAAAAATAGGATTATCTCTGTATCCGTTGAAGCAGCCCATTGACAAAATCGCACTCAAATTTGAAAACTCATCGCCATGAAGTCTTTGATGGCATGAATACTCTAAATGGATGATATTTGCTACGCTTTCAATATTTGGCAGATAGTGACCTGAGAAATTCCTGATCCGCGAGCTATTTCTCGAGTACTAATGTACGGATTATTAGCTACTGCAGCTAATACCGCGATTTCGTTATTTCCTCCAGCAATTGTTTTCGGCGATTACGTTTTCTTGGTTGTACAGTTCCTTCGTTAGAGAACTGTTGAACGAGTTCGGCACCATTCAGCGAGCCCC
This sequence comes from Protaetia brevitarsis, assembly GCA_004143645.1. NCBI lineage: Eukaryota > Metazoa > Arthropoda > Insecta > Coleoptera > Scarabaeidae > Protaetia > Protaetia brevitarsis. The sequence continues at coordinate 78,535 of RXPK01003041.1, read as the reverse complement.
CTACATTATACTAAATCTTATTAAGATCTTTCTTTTGATTTGATGCAGTATTTTAGAGATATTCCGTTGTCTCAAGATAAAAAAACTCAGCCTGTATAGTCACATTTAACTTATTTCTAACTAGCCAGTTCCATGGAAACAACCGTGTATAATTAAATCGAAAATATATTTATATTTGTAAAGCTGTAATGTTTTACTGTGTTCTGCTTTTCTTTGTTGCGACTAATGGAACTACAACTTTTATATATAAACACATTATACCAAGTGGTACGCACAAATTAGTGTAATGATAATATCATTGGCAATTATTTCCATTATATATTTTTTCCATAATACAATACTAACTAAAATATTAATGCTATTCTATCAAAAATAAGGCTTACATACCATTAACTTATTGATTACGTTCTAGAAAGAATACCGTGTATATAATAAATGGTGGGAATTCTAATTCTGTGTTTGTATGTTTTTTTTTGTATAAAACGGAAAGTCGTGGATCATGGGAACGGAATGTTCTTCGGTGTATAACCTGAAATAATAAGAGCCGGAGCCTTTAAATAATTCTTGGGGCTATTTCCACATTTTTTTTTTTTCTGTCCGTTTCATATCACTAATTAACTAAAATTATTCCGGTAGCAACACCGCATACCTTTTTCCTTAGGAAAGTATGCGTATAAGTGTAAAAGTTTGTTGACGGTGTGTGTCGACTTACCTATTTTTATTTCGCGTGACTAAAACAAATTATTACAGGATATAGTGTCATTATTTTCATAGTGCGGTGTGGACAACTGTGGTCGGGTTAAAATATGAGACAAATCGATATTTTCTAATTGCTTTATTATGGTTAATTATCACTTATTAATATCTTAGTTTCTTTAATTAGTATGTCTCAAAACAACTTTGCAAAATTGTGAACTCTGCTGAAACTAATTTTGACATAAATGTAACAAAAAAGGTACCACTAAATAAACATCGTCTCTGCATATCTTTTTGATTAAATTGTGAACATTCGATTCAATTGTTACAATGAGAAAAAAAATGTGTTTAGTCAACGCAAAATGAGTTAATTTAACACAGATTTTTGGTTGTATATAAACAACAACCATTGGATTTATTCAACCAATAAAACACTGTTAGCATAAAATGTTGGTTGGACACTAAATTAAGTAACAAGAACACAAAAAGATGAGTAATGTCAACGCAAAATATACTTTCACTGCACCAAGTTTATATCTCAAATAAACCAACATTGTGTTGGCTGTAGTATATACATACTTAATTTGTTTGAAATAACGTTATTCTCATTTGACTCAACAGACAAAAAGTTTCAAAACCTCTTATTTAATCAACATTATAATAACGGTTATAATTAACCCATAAACGCCCAGTAAAGGTCAAAGTAAAATTTGTCTGCCAAACCATATATTTCTATAAAAAACATTGTGGATAACATTTCCAAACATAAAGTAAATTAAATTTTTTTTAGCAAAGCAGAAAAAATACTGTACTGTTGTGAGTACACTGGGCAAATTAGCTATGGTATAGTTCAAATCAATTTCGTTCAACACATAAATATACATTTACATTTTTTACGCTGCCGTCTGACCCTCGAATGACAAACACAGCATCTGAGTGGATTGATGATTCTTTTTTGGGGAAGTTACCAACAGGATCTTGTAAAATGTTGAGCTGCAGGAAAGCGCTGCTTCTAGTTTTTCTATTGCCTTTGGTGTAGTATCGAAGATAGTATCTTGTGACACTTCTTGTAAATAGAAGTAAATCCATTTTTTGATCTGCACAAAGCAGATTAAGTTCCAGGCAATTGACTATAGCTACATTCATTATTGAGTTAAAAGAACCCAGTAAAATTTTTTAACCACGGATAGCGATTCGGTAACAATTCTAACGCATCCACTCCTCCTATCCCTTTTTTATAGGTGTGGAATACATGTGGCTGTTCCAGGTCAAGTTTCTCTTTCAGCGCAGCAGACCATCATTTAACTGTTTAAGTTGATTGAACAGATCCGTAATTTCTTGCTATGGTGCATACGCTATTATCTTTCCAACTAACTACTAATATCTCACGAGTAGTATCAAATGCGCTAGGATACGTCGCTCTAGGCCTCTTTTCCATTTCTTTCACTGATATAATGGGACATTTTTCGGTTCTGTTTTGCCCTCAAAGTGCCAGAGAACACGAAATCCCTGCAATTTGAGTGTATCTAATAACAGCAAGTTAGTAAACAAATTGTGGAAGAAAACCACATGACTAGTGGGCTCATCCACGCATTTCAACAAATTGAGTACTACTCTCATACCCAATGACTATTTGCCGTCGTTTTTTGATTTTTCTGAAGTAAGTTTGAAATGAATAACAATATCCATCAGAACTGTTCAATACCCAATTTTTGTAACCAAATCGATATGATTTTCCTCTGATAAATTGCTTGGTAGGATGGTGCGCAAAATACTTCACCATGGCGTCATCTATAGATAAATTTTTGTGAAATATACTCCATTGTTGGAAGTTGAGGCTTTGTATTGTCATTTATATAAAAAAAAACCCTTTATTTCCAAGTATCTATTTCTTGTCCTGCAGTCTGACATTATTTGGACGTGCAAGTCTTCATCTAAGGACCAGAAAAGACGTTCTCTAGGTAACTGATGGTATCCGCTAAGAAACAGTATACCCGTGAATTTTTTTTATTTCGTCTATTGTTATAGAAAACGCTTGGTCATTCTTTTGTCGAGCATATAAAATTGTGTGCTCAACAATATGCGCAAAAATAGTGTTATTGAACAATTTTTCGAAAATTCCTACTGGAGTTAACCCCTTCAGCTCTTCAACTACCTTCGCTAACCTTGAGGCTACACCAGTATCAGTATGTTGCCAATTATTTTAATGTGGATCATCCTTTACGCAACCTTCACAAAGCCTCTTTCTTTTAGCGGCAAATGTTTTCATTGTCACTTTCATTCCAGTCTTCTTCTTCTTAGTGGGCGCTAATAGGATAATACAACAATGTATGTAGGGTAAACGATAAAAGTAACTTAAAATAAGATTATTTTCATCTATTGTACAAAAATATGGTTTTGAATAACTATAAAATTTTATTTAATTGATGCAAAAAATATTGCTTTCCACTAACATGGCTTCTGTTAGATGTTTATCTGATAAATATACTAGATTAATGTTTAATAATCGCATTTACTTCGCTACTTATGCTAAATATGTTCGGTTACTGGAATGAAAATAGGAGAAGCGCCATCTATGTGACAGTTTCTGTAATATATATGTGTTTAATGTACTTGCTGTAGTGTATAGGGAGTAAACTACTACAAAATAGAGTTAATGCTAGTTTCGTACCGATATTCTTCAATTTCCACAACTCGAAACATAATTTTACTTAATGCTTCAGGTTTGTTTATCTAAGCGCATTTTTAATTGAATAGAAAATATAACATGTTAACCGTAATATTAAAGGAACCATTTTCATTGTAAATTAGAACAAGTTGAACTTTGAATATTATTTCATATTTTCGTCCAGGGTTGACACGGCGAATCCAAATTGCTCTCGGCCGTACGGTATGATTGTTCAAGAAAAATACGTAGAGCATATTTCAGAAAAATTTACCAGTAAAATTTTTCATTTAGCTGTGGTTTATGGTTACGTGAAAAGGAATTAATATTGTTTCAACACTTTCTATCAATTAAAACAACTCAAATCTATAAGTTTGAGTTAACGTTGCATTTTATTTTAAAAGAACATAAGTAAAGTGGTGACTCATAAATCAACACTAAATACCGTTAATCCAAAACAAAAATGTTTACGCAACATATATGTTTTAGTTAAACACAATAGCGGATTTCTTTAACATTATTTTGTTTTAGGCTAACATGAAAATGGTAACACAAAATTTTATGTTGGATTAAACCAATCATTTTTTCTCAGTGTATATGAAAACCAACAAAAAACGTTATGTAAATAATAATGCAACAAGAAAGGGCAAAATGTATGTATATATATATATATATATAATGATATTTTTTAAAAACGGATAACTTTTATAAATTTAATATTGAATGGTGTTAATTTAAAGTACCTATTACGTAATGATAATTTGAACAATATCTTCCTAATATCTTATCTCATCTATTATACCACATTGCCGCAACGTAATATGTCTCTAACGTAATTCTATTTTCGTCACGATTTCGCCCTAATATTCCCACATCAATTCCCTGCTGGTGTCGACGCCATTTATTCTTTTTCTCCACCGGTGAGTTCAGACGATAGGTAGCACGACCACCCGCAGACATATTTATATTAGACATCGTGATATTATGCTCTCACCACACTATAAGACGGAAACGTGTCCCATCGCTGCTTATCCGGTGCATCGGGGCATAAAATTGCATTTACTTATCTTTCCTTCCGGATATCACGGTCGAATGAAGTGAATCCACGCTACGTCAAGTCTAAAGAAGGTGTATCGCCTTCACTATCCATATGATAAGTATATTCGATTAATAAGAAAATTGATAAAAATTCACTTTCATTCTCATTCACACCGTGTTTTATCTACACTATAGGAAACGATTAATTTTAGGACAAATTAAATTATATTAAATATTCTATTGCTGTTCTATTGTATAGATCAATCGTTCCCCAACCTGGGGGTCGTCGTAATATAGTCTAAACCAGTGGCGGCTCCTGACAATATTGAGTGGTGGGACCAATCACAAGCCAACGGCGGTTGATCGGTCACAAGAGTTAACCGGTCACTACATTCAGTCAAAAATAGTGGACATTTTATAACTAGCAATTGATAACATTAATTGCCGATAGTGCTCTAAATCACAATGTTTGTACAAAAACGAATTTAATTGAAACTTGAATTAAATACATCGTACATTCTAGACATCTACAGACTTGCCTGTGTAAGTACGCCATCGTGCAAGTTATAAGTACGTAACATACATATGTATACGTTTTCGACGAGTATTTATATGACGACGTGTATTACCCGTACGTATAATTGCGCACAGGTGTTGTAGGTGGGACCGTAGTTACCGCAGTATCTCATTATTAGTAGCTGACATCGTCAGGAACAGTTAGAAAAACTTATGTACTAAACTTATATTTGACGTGTCCAAATATATGGCTTGTCTGTTAATATACAGATTATTTGAAAAGAGAGGATGGATTTTACTTTCGTACTGTAAGAAAAAACCATTAGTAAAGTCCTTAAACTGTTTAAAAAATACCTGTTAAATTTTTTACTTAAATGAAGAAAGAGCCTAACTATTTTTTCCAGTTATTTTCTTTTGCCAATTTTTTGACTGTGTTGAGGTTATTGTTGAAATTTATGGAATATATCTACTATAAATATTATATGGCATTCCGTCAATAACTGTTTAACTGACAAGACATGGAAGTGCATAATTTAGGCATAAATGAATTTCAATAGACTTTTTAGACAATGGAAATAAATACGGTAGCATATAAATTACGTTATAGGAAAATCATGCCACTAAGTGATAATCAATAAGTAGTACCACAGACAATTGTTGTACCCTACAAGAATGATCGCTTACAAGTAAGTATTTTACCTACTCGCATTGTTGGGTAAGGTACTCGCCGATTACTGATAGAATACATTTTTATTTACTTGCGAGGTGTTAAGTACATTTATAACGTATGGATTTTGTTTCAATTAATAAGTTGTGCCTCAAACTACTTATCGCTAACAAGTACCTATTTAAATATTGGAAGGGAAATGCATTTGTGATTGATACATTGTCTTAGAGCTAGTTACAACAATTCATAACACTGCGTAGGCTTTCACGGCCGGTGTAACTATAACTAACAGCTTCTTGCGGGTTTCGCCGCGTGTCAAAACTTTCGCTCGACGTTTCGCTGTTCATACTGACATCTTCTTCAGGATAACTAAACTGTTCAGTCAGTATGAACAGCGAAACGTCGAGCGAAAGTTTTGACACACGGCGAAACCCGCAAGAAGCTGTTAGTTATACAACAATTCATATTAAGAAAGCAATAGGGGATTTAGAAAATCGGTGAGAAAGTCAAAAATACTGCTAAATACATACAAAAATTAACACTAAGAGAAGTGGTTTTTTTTATACGTAAATGCAAGTGTACCTATAACGCCTTACATAAACTGGTCCGAGAAGTGCAATTTAATGTAAATTTACAAGTCCAAAGTTATTGATATACTGAAAATAAAAAAAAAAATACTGATGTGTATAAATTTAAGCTCTTAAAATATGTTCGAGGATGAAGCAAGTTACAGCAAACTTTAAAAATAAAACACTAAGCTGACGTTTCAATTTATATAACTCGGTGAGTGTATTCAAATGTTTAAACCCGTAATGCACTACAATTTATATAACAATATTATTTTTGAAAATTGTAGCAAACGTATATACACAAAAACATTACGAAAAGGAGTGAAATGCTTATATAAAGATAGATATGCAATAAATAAGACTGCCTTTTAATTGATTACGGCGATTATACGACAAAAGCAGATAATCAGTCAAGATGGTTAATTGGACACAACGGTTAACCGGGCCACGCCGGTTATAAGAATAGGTAGCCTGGTGTAGTACCTTTTAGGTGGAACACGGGGTTGGGATGATTTGTGTTAGTTTTCATAAGTATAAAGTGTCCGGTTGCACAGCACTATTTAACACCTTCCCTCGCGATAACCATCTAACTGCTCTACGGAAAACCACAGACTATTCTATAATAGTCGGTTTTTTCTTTAAATAAAAATAACAATCTTTGCAGCTTCACAAAGAATTCGATTGAGATTTTCCGGCATATTTTTTGAGACAAGAGCATGTACGTGAAGGAAGCAGTGCGTTATTCATAATTACAGTTTTCGGCTTGTGATTATATTCCAAATTACATTTATGAATACGAACATGTGTTTTCTATCAAAATTACTCCTTGCGTGATGAATAAAGTTGAGAAACCGTTCGTTGTAGATATTGGCAGGAACCGCTAATCTCCATTGTGGAAATATCCCCTACTAAATCCTTTCGCCAATGAAAATGCCTAGTTCTTTTTCCATACGTATTAGGTAATTTATGCATATGGAGTTAATGAAATGGGAATTACCAACCTAAAATCGCCGAGCAGTAGTAGTGTTATCAACAATATAAGCTTGAGTGGTATATGTATACAGCTTGTATTACATAGACCTTTATTTATACCCAGAACATAATACACATGTATACACAATCACGTCTGCATATAGAATCAATTTCCGTCCGGATCTTCATCACGGCATTGTGTGGTAGACGACGCGCCAAGAATCGAATTAACATCAATACTACATGCGAAGGGATCGAATATAAACTTTACACCGCTGTACCTCCGTGTATGTTCAACTATTGTTGGTAAGTATCTATTTTCGAGTGTGGGTGTGTTGTTTTCCGCCTCCGTGTTGAAAAACTCCCAGAATCCGTTGTCTCTTCTGAATAGAGACGGTGAGCGCATGGCGGTGTCTATGACGCTTGTTAACGAACTTCGACGTCGATGCCATGCATCACCGGTGCAGATCGCGTTATAAGTTATGCACGTTCATCCAATTATCAGATAGTCGAATCGCTGGCACACGTATACGTTTCTTCGGCACTTAAAAACATTAAGTACTTTGCCGCCTAGCGCAAGTGTAAACTTTTCATTTGGGGCGGAATACAAAATATAGCAGCACCAATTACACTGAGTAAAGTGAAACAATAAGTACAACTGCAGAATCTTAGAAGAAACAGAATTGGAACATAATTAAATTTAAAAGTAACGTGCTTGCGTGTATGTAGAATACAAGTGGGTTCTCGTTCGAAGAATCCATGTAGTAAAAAGTTAGTTACTGCAAAACTCTATAGGTGTTGTAATTGTGTTGAAAGATTTTTTAGAATACTTCTGCTGCGTTTATACGAAATTGCCAGAATTTTTATGTTGATCTATTGTACCTATCTAATCATTGATTTCATTATCTTTATCATCTATTTATAAGATAAAATTCAGGAGGCTCATGGCAAACAAAGATTTTCTATGTGCAAATCATAATAAGTGCATTTTTTTTTGATTTTGCATTCATTTTGCATGATCACTTCTGTGGTTCAATGAAGCATCTTGTCAACTGCGACTATCAAAGCCTATTGTAGAACAGACATTATCAAACAGTACGCCTAATAAGTGCAGGTTCTTAAGGTGGCTTATAATCGGATCTTCCTGCGAGATGTTAGGCATTTCAAGGATCATATATCTGATTCTGATGGCAGAAACTATACGCTACTGTCTTCCAAAAACGGTATTCAGTTTCATCAGGAAATGTTTTCTGAATCTGCACATCGATAGAAGTATCCTTTTTCTAGTATATTTAAGTTTTTGAGTTTTCTACACTGAGAAAAATATATAACAAAAATAGAGACAGCAAACACTGTAATTAGTTATATTGTAATTATATTAGACTGTATAATTTTTTAATAATAATAATAATAATAATCTTTATTACCCAACGATAAACAATTACAGGGTAAATATAAACAAAATTGGTTACAATACGTAATATAAGATGAAAAGGAACATTAGCGCCATTGCAAAACAGTTACAAAACCAAATCAATTACATACTGCAAAAGAAGTAGAACTTCAAAAAAACAACTAACGAAAAATGTCCGCAAAATGTGAATTAGCAATTCTTAACCTACGATACACAGGTGCATTTCTATACACATTTGTAGTAGCCGATGGTAGGACAAAAGTAGCAGAAAAGCGTGCTCATGGACGAGGGACATGGAAGTTCACATAGTTTAAAAGGTAAGGGGAATCAATTAAGCCATGAATGAGTTAGTAAATAAAGTTGGCTGCATGATGTTTGCGGCGATCAGCCAGGGACTGCAAATTATGCCTTTCAAGAAAAGTATTATAATCAATGCCTCTTGGGGGGTAAGCACCATCAATTTTAAAAGACAGAAACTTTAAAAATTTTCTCTGTATCCGTTCAATAGCAAGTTCATGACACAAATAATAAGGTGACCATACAGGAGATGCGTATTCCAACGAGCTAACAACAAAAGCAAAGAATAGTGCCTTCAAAGTGCTATAATCATTGAAATGCTTTGCCGATCGCATTACAAAGCCTAAGTTCTTCATGACTCGTGAACATATATACTGAATGTGTGGTATAAACGTGAGGCAAGAGTCAAACCATACACCTAGATCCAGTAATAATAAATAATAAACAGTAATATATGAATGCATACTATTTCTTAGATAATGCATTATTGTCCCTGAGTTAATACTATTGATTATATTTATAATACGTTGCAATATCTATTTTTCTTCGTGTTTCTGGCCAACATGGTTTGATGATATCTTATGGGTTTTTCCTTCTCCTTCAACATTTATTCACTTTACACTTGACATTTATGCGGATTTTTTTAGAAAGGCGTAACATTTTGAATCAAGAAGTTTTCCCTTTTATTGTAATATCTTTTCACTTTACACAGTTTTATAAATTGAAATATAACAGTAGTAAATGATCAACAACAACTCTCTGTGAGTGTATAATTTGGCAAAATCAAAAAGAAAGTTTGATTTTGCCACATCCTTCAGAATTGATTTTATATCAGCGATTTCTTCATAATTACTATAAAAGTTATTTTGCGAAGGCAGAAACGTATGTACACCTCGACGATGCGTACTCTACTGCGTCTCTAAGGCTTGTGCGCGTTGGAACACGAATAAAACTAAAATAATTTCGCGTAAAAAAGTACTCAGCTTGAATGCAAACGCTTGCATTTTCCGCCGAAAGGCAAAAGTTTTAAGTCAATGTATTCATGCTTGTGCACGCGAAAAAAACTAAAACGCCTTTTTTTTTATTTAAAAATACTGTTCTGGATTTTACCGCATGTGTCAAAATTTTCGCCTGACATTTCGCTGACCTGCAATGTGTTCATCCAAATGAGCGCTTTAAAAACAATAATTATACAAAGTACCTTTTCAAATTCACTTTCATCACCATTAATGTATTAAACTTATAGAGTTTGCATCAAGTTTAGCGATCAAATCATAAAATAGCTTACATAATACCGTTGCCCTGATTTGCATCTGAGTTGTTACCAACTAAATCAACCCCAGTGAATGCCGCTATAAAATTTTGGAATACGTCGCGGTTTTCTCCGCTTCAGTTATCTGCATATTCGCCGTTGCTATCGTATTTTTATAGCTCTCTCCGATCTACGTGCCGTGTACCTGATGATTTCTGAATACGCTTTCCGGAATTACTGTATGAACATGAACGTATAGTCGAAGTACAGTTGAAAGCTTTCCGTGTTTTGTGAGCGTGCGTCAGATGCACGTGGTAGCATACGTACGCCAATCTATCGTGTCGATGTAGTGGCGAATTCAATTTCCTCGTGCTCGTACGCTGCTGATATTGCTAACTGTGGCTTCTCAGTATGCGGGTCGACTCGTTCCGATACAAATCCGTTAAATACGGGAAGGTTAAATGCAGTTTTTCACTAGCGAGAAAATAAAACTACTCCAGCTGTAGTAAATCAACATTTTTGCTCTTGCAGAAGTGTTTGGCAACGGACAGGTGAACGCTTTTCAGAACAGTGTGACGATTTATGATTGGTGTGACATTGAAGCATACGTTATCGTCGTAATTTTCATGGTAGCTGCGATAAGAGAATCCACCATAAAGCTGATATATGGACGAAAATGTAATGAAGCTTTAGAAATCTGATGAAAGCATGCCTGAAAATTTGATAGAAAACAGTGCATTACTAATATAATTATATAGATGTGATTGTTGCATGTATCGAACAAGTTGCCATGCCTTTCTTTGAAAAGCGATTCCAAAACGCAAAAACCATGTATTTCCCTCCAAACTTTAACTTACCGTGGACTTCGCTTGAGTGGTTCGAAGAGATGGTAAAAAAGGCGCCCACTGTGTTTAAAACACCCACGAGGTCCTTCGCATAAACCCAGAAAGTGCGGGATGTTAAAGAAGTAAAATCAAGAGAAACGAACAAAATTCGTGATAATCCGAAGAAAAAAACAATAAAACATAATCACAATTTAGTACGATAATTCAACAGCGCTCAAAGATTAATATTATGTGAAAACATTAAATAAATGCCTAGTATTTTAGTAATGTATCTATTCTCTACCAATTGCATTTAGAGTATAACCCAACTTCTGATCAACACACTACAAAGAATAACATGAATTTTGTCAAGCTCTAGTAATGCATATGTAAATAAGTGGTGCTGCCACCAAAAGTTAAGACAGCATGCTTTACTATTATATAACACAAGGTATAGCAGCAGTATCTTCACACAAATAAAGCATAAATTAGCTGGTAAAGTTGTTATTATTACAGTATAAACCAAAATATACAGAAGGATATGTTATCTGGATCTCAAATACTTGCACATAAGATCGTAACAATTTTACTGTATATAAAATGTATAATTAAAAAATAAATGTAAAACCTTGATTCATCTTATGCAATGAGTGTTGTAAATTTATGCCTGTGAGTGAAGCGAAATATTACGAATAAATATCCCAGTTGAAAAGTCAAACGTCACAAAGCTAGAATTTCAAATTAGTGATTATAACACTACGGGAAGTTTTCTTGCTTAAACATTTTAAATTGCATGTATGTTAAAAAAGAATGGTTATGTGCAGTGGTGTACATAAGATAGTAATCAGTTAATCACTACTCGTTTTCATACGATTATATTTATATTAGCATTAATTAAAAAAAAAACGTCTTATGCCATGAATACGTTATTTTATAATATACCAAGGAAATCATAACAATTCACGTAATAACTAACTCACTATTAATATTTAGTGTACTCACCCTTCGTTTGAATAGCACTATTAATTCTATTCGGTACACCATTTTTTAGACTATTAATAAATCACGTGGGATTCCATTCCTCTTGGGAAATAACTGAATAACTGGTTTACATTTTTACGAGATCTCCTGTATTTTAGCCTGATGTCCAATGATGTTCAAGTTTGGACTTTGAGGTGGTGTATCATTGACTTGCAGATGCCCTCCTCTTCGAATTAAGCAAGATAACATTACATTACAATTCGAGCGGTATGCTTCGGATCGTTATTTTGCAAAAGGTTAAACTTTGCCAATAAGGTGACTTCCTGGCGGTACTACTGTTCTGCAAAATTTAGCGGTATCGTTCCGCATTTAAACAGCCCTCAATTTTTACGAGTGGGCCCACCCTAGCAGTGGTTATGCAACATCATCCTTGAACAACGCCTCCACCGTATTTTACTCTGAATTGTCAGCCAGCATATTATTACAAACCGTAAATTTTTAAAATTTAAAAGTTTCGGTTAACCGGAAAACTTCTTACTTCCTTGGAAAATCCTGTATAAGACGAGTGCTGTACTATAAACATTTTCTTATCGGAAAAATATATTAATGTATTAAGAAGTTTCTTTAGCAATGACGTTCATACACAACGACAAAATCACGTAATATTTTCTGCATATATTTTATTCCATATGTGAAATGTTTACTACTAAATTTCTAATGATTTGAGATCTTCAGATTTTGTACTTAAATATGAAATTATAATACACTACCTAAAGCAATAAGGTTCGTGTTCCAAATTACGAAAATATTGAAGCACTCAGAACATTAAAATCTTCAGAAATGTGCTACTTTTACAAGACCAATCTAATTAAAGCATTAAGAAAGTATTCTTTATACTCTCTTTTGATTTTATGTTCATTTTACCATCTTTAGAAACTTTGTTTAAGTGAACTTTTTATTTTCTTTTCGTTGTCGTTCGCCACTAATTATTATTATTAATTAAAGAAGGTCTTACTTGTTGTTATGGGTTTCCTAAAAAAATATTTCGTCGTAATGTACATTAATGCCACAAAGCAAAGTTACAAAGTGTTACAAAAATTATACTATTATTATTTAGACAAATCATTTTACGGGCTTTGGTATAATGAGTGAATACAGGATTTTCATATAAAACTGAACTGCAGGAGAATCAATTAAAAGTATATACAGGTGCAGAAAAAATTAACGGCATTTACTTATTTACTTAAGAAACAATAACAGTTGTTAGGGGGAAATCGTTAATATCTATTTGTGGGATCCTATGAGTAGGTTGTCATCATTTTCGCGATTAATTATTGTTTGTATAGGGTTTTCTGTACAAATACGTTCTAGATGTATATTTGCCCTATTATTAATAGTAAACATAGGCTCTAAGGAATTTTCTTAATTAAATCTTCAGTTTAACCAAAATCATTTCTACATATGAAGCAAACAAAGCAATATTTTAACAACACATTAAAAATCTCAACATAGGAGGGTTTTCTTCTTCACCAGAGCAAAATACACACACACAAGAACTTATGTAAGCGATATCTAAACACGTGCTTGTGTACCATGCATATTTTATCTCCTAGTTATACCGGGGCCAAAACCGCGTTCAAACAGAAGTGGACGACGTTGCATGTAAACACAACACACTCCCGCCGCATACATCCGCGTAGTTTTTAGAATACGCGGCAAAGTAAAAAAAAAAAATATCAACTAACCGTAACGACTTTCCAGGCCTCGAGCTGTGTACAGCTGGGGGCACGCTGTTAAACTATTTATGATTTTTTTCCCGTCTTGATTACGGGATAAAGGGCTTCTGGTGTTGAATGTACGGCTCCCCGGAGCTGTGCGTCAAGTCGAGTGTATTTTTTTTTTGGAAAAGGGTTCTCTGGACACGTTCAATTTAGTGCTCCCTGAAGTTCGGCGATTTGTACGCTCAATTTATGACGGAATTAGTGTGTTTTTAAAATGGTGACGTTAGCCTTGCGTGTATAAAGATTTATTTGGTAAGGGAATTTATGCTAACAAGAAGCAAAACAAAAAAAAAGGAATTGCCGTGCGCCTAAGTTAATATTGAAGAATGAATTTTAACAGCTTAAGCACAAAGAAGGTTTTTATATTTTGGAAACTTTACTTTGCGAAAGTGGTTCACTAACTTTTGTTTCATTTTTTAAATATTTTTGGAGCGTTTAAGTCAACCAGTAACCTGGTGTCCATAAAATAAGGCAGTATATACTGTAACTTTCGAAATAGTAACTTTTGCGATAGAGACAACTTGTCAGGCAAGTGCGGCAAAGATCTGTCAGTTAAACGGCTGTTCAAATTTTTTCATAGGTGCAGAGGCAGCTATAGAGTAAATGACGGCGCCAGCTATGGCTAACAGCAAATGAATTTAGCACACTTGCCCTCGAGGGTCTCAAGTTTCCACTGGCCACGATACTGGGCTTTATAGAGAACACCAAACTGCTCGAGTGAAAATAAGAGATTTAATAAGGACGGTACAAGGAGTACTTAGCTTAAGTGCCTGCACTATAGATGCCCACCCTAACTTGAATGAATGAATGAATGAATGAATAAGACCACTGCCATGTATGATAAATTTGTACAAACCTTTCCTTTGATAAAACAAGGGCGATATTGCAAAGGTTATGAATATTTATCATACACAAGGATAATATATAGATAGAGCTTAGATATACATCAACGCTCGGATCACATAAGGGCCGCCATTTTGATGTGACCGGTTGCGACCGGTCCATAAAAAACAAATTAAGCATAAAACAAGGACGTAGAGGTAATATTTTAAATTTAAAAAATATTTAAAATGTTCCTACTAGTTATTAGGTCATTTTATATTTCTAGGATGCAGTAAACAGACACTATGTTATATGACGTTCCTTTATTAGTGCCTAAACAATATAAGTTCGTTTTTTCTTATTAATTATGCCTTGCAATTCTGGCGTTATGTTTCCAGCAAATTAAAAAAGCTGTATTTTACAATAACACTCAATGATCGCTTGTGTTAATAAGATTAGATGTTCTTCAAGGATACGTCTGGGATATGATGAAATTAGTAATATTCTTAATCTCTCGGATCAACTGGTACTATTAATCCACTTGAAATAGAATGGAGATCATATCTGTTTTGTGTCAACAGTGCAGAAATATCTACATTCTTGCATTGCAACAGTTTGTATTTATTTTATCTTAGATTCTCTATAGTAACTGCAGTAAGCACTTTTTACAATGGAAAATGCGATAAATCATTTGTACCACATATGCATAACAGCTAGATTTATAGTTGGCTCTTACTGAGGAAATGATGTTTACACGACCAGGGATAATAATGCTTTTACTTCCAGGTACACAATAAGACGTTGTACTACATATACGCTAATGCAACTCTATAGATTCATTCATAATAACACCACAAACCTCACTAAATATGCTCTTTACACCTGAACTTAACAAATAGTAAAAAGCGGTCCAACGAAATATTTTTTTTATATACAACTCATTATTAAATAATTTACGTAACTTCACATTAACAAGATATCACTTACTAAAAACTTTAGTACAAATAACACTGTAAATGTAAAATGTTACACTATAAACACAAGAATAACCTTAAAAATAACACGATTTGTAAGCATCTCAAAACAAAATACAGCAGCAACAGCTGGTCTGTTTGACACGGCGTTCATCAAAATGCCGACTCCTATACGACCTGAAAGTTTACGAATGCGCAATGCTCTGTCTAATAAAAGTCAAGCTCTCTCTACTATATAAAAACAAGTGAGTCCTAAAATATTAAAAAGAAATCACCTGTATTAACTTCATAATAATTAATATTAAATATTCTTTAATAAACACTACCTGATAGTAACAACACAACAAAAAAGAAGAAAGAAACATGACACTGAGCTATTGCAGTATTGCTAGTAATTAATGTTTCGTATTCGCCCCACGAAATAAGCGGTTGGTTATTTATGGCTAATATTTTACAAAAGTTTTATCACCTGACAGAGGCAGCACCAAAGCTGTGGTTAAAATCTCATGATCTCTTTTTGTTAGACCAACTGAACGAGAATGATGTGTGTCATACGCAAATTTCGTTCTAGGCTGGATATTCTTCTCAGTTTTATGTGGTTATTGGAATATTTTCTAACAGTATTTTTTCTGATGTATAGGACGGCCAGAGACAATTGAATCGATCTATCATCTGACCTTCTTTCCACATAAGCGAAAAATTTAAAATAGTTTTTGCGGGTGCCGAGAATTGTTAAATTTTTAGCACAATTGTAATTTTCAGAAAACATTTGTATTTTGTGGATGATAAGAAAATAATCCGTAGCGTGGGACATCATCGCCCTCCCATTAAAAAAAATAGCAATAACATTATAGTACGAAAAATGGGAAATCCACAAAAATATTTTTTGTGGATTTCCCACTAGAGCTTTTTATAAAAATAAAATTGACGTGTTTCAGCGTTTCCAAAAAAAAATAATTCATAATGAAATTATGAATATGATGTGTTATTTTATGGACAAATTTTTAAAATCATTACATGTTATTTGCTATCGCTAAAACATAATTTTTAACTCATGTTACTTTTGTTTCAGGTATGTAACACCTCTTACATCTACACCGTGCTCTTGGATTTATACACTGAGGGTATAGCAGACAGAAGGGGACGGTGAAAACGGTAAATGTTATATAGAGAAAAATGTGTTGTAAAATTTGTGTTGTTAAGAAAACGTGTTTCTTCTAACTAGAACATCATGTATAAATAACACACCAATCTGCCAATCATACACATATTTTTATTATAAACAAAATGAGTAGAAAATATGGTTAGGTAATATTATAAATTATTCATTAAATATGACTGAATTGCGCTGTAACATTAGCTTGATAATAGACATTTGTTGAAAATGACAAACATGTATGTTCACCTGTAATATAAAGTAATCTGTGTTGCAATTTGAAACTCTGTTTATCTGATGACATAATGCATGTAGGTGTTGCAGAGTAGTGCATCCATAGAGTAGCGTGTATTACAGAAATTGTTGTACACTGAGAGAAATGAAATGGTTATTTCAACATTTTTCGTAGTGTCACGAATATGAGCATTGATTTAACCATATTGCATTCAAGTGAATCATATGCTCCTATTTGAAACAAACATATTTATATTGTTGCACACTTTAGAGTTAATTTAACAAGATTATAGTGTTCAGGCGTAACCAATATTTTATCTTGTTGGTTTAATCCCACAAATTGTCGATTTGACATTTGAAAAAGGTGTTCTTTAAACATTTACTATCGGTGTTAACTCAATGAAATGTAATATTTAATACTATTACATATAGGGGATCGCACATGCGTATAGTCAGTCAGTATCCAACCTCGGTAGCAGTAAGACCTATGTTTGTAAGCTTCTGTAACATTAATATTGAATAATAAAGATAATCAAAACCCATCGCGGAGTATATATATAACATGGCGCAGTCAGAATAAAAAATAAACAAAATACAAAAAAAAATCAGTGAAAGGAAGAAAAAGTGCAACAAATTATAAAAAAAGTGTCAGAAATGAACAAAACAAAATGGAGAATATATCTCAACCCGAGAAGATGAAAATGAAGTGCGACCTAGCAAAAAATTGGGAATTATATTCTACCGCGAGTGGTTGCAGTGGGAAACCAGCCGAAATACAAGCAGCGACGCTGTTACACTGTATAGGAAAGGAAGTTCGAGAAATTTTAAATAATATTGAAATTACGCTGGAAAACACATCGATCGACAGCCGGATGCAGGAGCAAGACAGAAGACACGTTTCACCCAAGGACCGCACAAGGATGGAAGATCATTGGAAAGAGGTGTCCGGCAAATTCAAACAAGATCGTTTGTAACGGATTCGAACAATTCTAGAACAGGTCGGTGTACACGTTGTAATTTTACGCATGCGCAAAACAGTTGTCCAGCTTATGGTAAAATAAATCATTTTGCCTCTAATTGTTTAAGTAAATCGATTAATATGATAAAAACCAATTCCGTTGAAAATAATGATTATTTGGTGGATAGTATTACGAAATCGGTAAATGCTGATAACGAATTTTGGTTAAATGTTGTTATTAATGATTTATTATGAAACGTTAAATTGTACTTTCATTTCAAATGTATGAATAAAACCTTTATAATTTTTTAGTTATGTTATTAAGCTAATATAAGTTTAGTATATAATGCCGTAAATGTTTGATATATATACATATTGAATATATTGTCATTGTAAAACGTTTTTTGTTGTTGACTTTACCTGAAGTTGATTAGTTCAGTACGAAAACTATTACGTAATTTACATTGTATGTGTCTTTAACAGTGATAATTTTCAATGAGATTACAATCCGTTGATATCAATGTTTCCTTCTATTACTTACTATAGTCTTCGAAATTAGGCAATATATAGCTATGCGTTGCTATCAATGGACTAATTGATGAATGTGCGGGAGGATTTTTAATTTCATCGATAGATCCATTGATTACAGTGTATCTCTGTTTATTACATTAATGATACAGTAATCGATGGATCCATCGATGAAATTAAAAACTTGCCCGATCAGTAATGTGATTTTAAGCAAAATCGAAAATGATTCCACTAACAAGAAAATCTTTTTCGTATAACCACTAAAAGTGTTGAATTACATGCAAATAGTCATTCGATGAATACTACAGGTAGGTTAAATGAAACAATATAAGTTTTGAATCAACATTTTATAGTGCTAAACCAATATTATAAAATTATAGAAACAATTATTACTTTGTGTGTCTACAACAAGTAACTGTGTTGCGATAATGCTGTTGTATTATTCAATTAGCAGGTAGAAATTGTTAATGGAAAATTAAGTACGCGTTCAAAGAATCACGCGTAGTCTGTTTCTTATAACATTTATTATTATTCAGTTAACTAACGCAATTTAACATTTTTTTACGTATTGCATTAACACTACAATATCATTGCTCATATTGAAAAAGAAAAAAGTGTTCAATACACCATTTTATTAGTTAATACAACACTTTTTTTCTCTCGGTGTACAGATGTAGCTTCGCCTATTTCATTCCAAAAATACTGTATATTCAGCGTAAATAGTAGGACACACGGTTACCAAATATTAATCTGGTAAATTTATCGGATAAACATCTTTCAGGAGCCGTGATTATTAAATGGTAGTCCCCTACTCATACCATCATAGCGTAGCGGTCTGATTCTTGCAATCAACCATCAAAGCGCGGGGCTAGTGGTGTTGCAAAGACAGTAATATCGGATAAGCATGCATAAAAAACATCTTATGTGAAGCAAATGTGCTATTTTTTCTAATATTTCTAAAAATAAATGGTAATATTCTTCATTTTCCAGAACCGAAAATGTAATTTGATTTAATCCCTTAGGTTTATCTATCTTACCCCATTTATATATAGTAGAATGAAAAAAAAACCCTATTAGCTTTGTATTAATATTAAAGGAACCATTTCATTAGAACAACTTGAAATTTAATGTAATTAAATAAATGCAAGCTAAATTATTTTTTTCTAGAACTTGAGAAATTGTTAAACTTATATTTTTGTCATAATAACCAAAAAAATCAAAAGAGCATTTTCTAGTTCAACATCTAGATCAACTAGAAGATATGAAAAGGTTTCTTTCTTGAAACCGATACACGAAAAAAGAGTGTAACTGAATACTTTGCTGCAGCATAATTTTGCGAAAGAACGGTTGTTCAACATAACATAAACGTCTCATGAAAACGACATAACAAGATTTCGACCGTGAGGAATTAACTTTGGCTTATAATCATTTCACAAACTCATGAATTGACTCGTAAGATTTTATTTTAATCAATTTCGTTAAATTGTATACATACTATCAAATTTTCTATCTTTACTAGGTTCCGGAAGAAATGCTTAATATGTTTAAAGGTTAAATTTATATTCTATACTTGATCTTTAGTGTCACTTTTTTTTATTATTCTAGAGAATGAGTTGGAAATTTGCAACATAGCTATTATTTTTTCTCTTAGCTAACCACAAAGTATAAGAGTGGAAAAATATTTTTTTAAAGTGGCAATAACTACGCTGGTAACGCTTGTATTTTGTTATGATATAAAAAATAGACATCTTGTAGGCAAATTTCAAAATATATATTTTTTAAATGTATTGTTATTTTGTCTTCGATATTGCATTTGTAAATAATATAGAAATAAAATTGACGTGTCTCAGTAACAGAAAAGATATGAATATTGTGCTTTAATTTATCGGTATACTGTATATAATTCTTAAAGCTTTTACGTATCTTTAATAACCATTGAACAATAAAAATAATATATATATTTTATTGCAACTGTACTTAAAATTTATGGTAGTTTTAAGTACTTATTGTAGTCCTATTCGCGAAGTACCTACGATAAAAGAGTTATGCGTAATCCCATAAACGTTATTACTTCAAAACCGTTTTTACGCGCAAAATAGTAACTTTTGTTGCCCGGAAAGGGCTGTAGTTTAAACAAAAGAATAAAATCGGGACGATAAAACGTTACCACTTTGGACACAATGTAATTAATGAATTATAATCGGAGCACGATCAAAAATATAGAACACACAATACATTATAATGGAAACGGAAAAAAATAAAATAGAAAAAAAAACGAGCGGTAATAACCGCCAGAACAGAAAAGGACAAAAGTATGAATAATTGTAGATAAGATCTTTTCCGCGGACGACCGCAGTCGGTAATTTACTTTCAACAGTGTATATGCAGTTATATTAGGTATAATAGGCTTTTGGTTGGTGACCACTTGCTCGTGTCGCAGATTGCGAAAGTGGTCTCCGCATACCACTTATCGGTGCTTTCGGTGTGTTACACGCCGGTACTCCAACCACCGAGAAGTCTTTAATTACGTTATAACTTAGAAGCAGATTTAATTTCGCCGACCCGGCATTAACATCAAGGACTTGCTTCTTGCTTAACGTGTTCATTGACACGTAGCGTTCAACGTCTTAATTCTGCCAGTGCACGAGGGCATTTTCTTTTGTAGGTCTGCTATGACAATTACTGATATGGCCAAGCATTTCAAACCTTTCTCCCAATAATCATATATGGTAATGAAAATTGCCGATGGTGGAATTTTCTGCAGTTGAAAACGTTTTTATAATGAGAGTTCTTTTATTCGCAGTTGGAGTTATTACTGGCATGAATTGTAACGGTGCAATGCCCTCAGCACTAATCAAAGTTGGTAAAATTAGGTGTACTTAAACAGAAAAAAAAAAAAATGTACATTTTCAAACAATTATAAAGTTTCGCACAACAAGTTGTTGAACATATAGGGTACAACTTGTATTAAAATTTACCACAAAATTTGGACGAAAGTTATCGCATTTTTTGCAACGAAATGCATACTTTAGTTATACATTTATGTTGACAGAACCTATATATTACAGTAGCATTAAATGCAGATCACGTGTTGCAAATAGTACGTTTAAGCCAGTGGTAATAGTTGCAACTAATCGTTAACAAAATATTTGCAGTATTTTTGCTACTATTAAAAATCTGTGTAGTGAACCATCATTAAGATTTTGCGTACAGATTAACTACTCTCTTGCTATATTGATATACCTAGTTGTGAATAATTATTTACTGTGTAATGTGTTTTTTGAAACATAATGTGTTTTGTTGCACAGTTTGTTGACATAAGCTACCTATTAAAGGAGCATAAATTGCATATTGCTTGCCGCAAATGCAGTAGAAAATTTTCAGTAGAATTTTGCATACAGTAAACCTGGACTGTTTGATCTAGGAATAAAGGGTTCTTAATTTGAGAAGTTTTGATCTTATTAATTTATTTTGTTCTGTATGGGACGTTTGCGAATTCTTCTTCACTGGCATACAATGTTTTTCCGGTAAGTGCACCAAACCAAATTTTTATAACCGTGTTTGCATGAAATAGGAGAAGTGCCATCTTTACAGCAATGGCTGTATCACATATACCTAATGAACGTAACTATACGGATAGAAAACTTCGCCATAATAATAATGCATAGATCACAGAACTTGTTTAGAAAAGTGTGGGCTAGGTTTCGAAAAAAAAGTAATTTGAACATAATAATTACATTAAATTAACTACAATTGTGGTTAGCGTAATCCTTATTTCTTAATAATATTCACTTTGTTAATTGAAGAGTACTAATTGCTTAAGGAAATTAATGGGTTGTTAAATTTATAAACTAGAAGTAACAAAATAATATGATCGTTTTGTTATACCAATTATTTTCTTAATTTTCGCAATATCTCTAAAATACACGAGGGATGTTGGCAGTTGGTTGATATAATTATTACTGCTATGTCAACAGGCCGATGCCCGTCTTAACATTAGCTTTTTTGCTTCAGAAACAGCAATTCGTAAATTTTGAGGTATGTGGAAGATTAATTATTAATTCGATTCGTGAACTAAGTGTTATACTATCAAGTTTCCCAGTATAAAAATTCTTGTTTATAACTTTTTCTCACTTAATCATATACAATTTATGATATCTACTAGTTGTAAAATATTGTA
The DNA here is from genome assembly GCA_004143645.1 of Protaetia brevitarsis. NCBI lineage: Eukaryota > Metazoa > Arthropoda > Insecta > Coleoptera > Scarabaeidae > Protaetia > Protaetia brevitarsis. The sequence goes on along the minus strand of RXPK01003041.1, from coordinate 56,011 downwards.
AAACATTTCACAATATTTTCTAGAAGATTGTGCTACAATATTTTCTAACAATTTTATTCCTTTTTTTGTAACTGTGGTTACATACAAAACTGCAGCGATATTGTTTAAAAATTTCGCACAATAGTAAAAATTCTTACTACAATTTTCGTCCAAGAGTGAAGTGTAAATATTACTATGCGGATTTTTCTCTCTATATTTGTCTTTTGAGTAAGCACAAGGTTTCTGCATGTTGAACTGTTTAATGTTAAATGTTCTAATGATACCTACAATATTTTTCCGGAATTAATTAAAAAGGTGGCATCTCTTTCAAAATTCTTCTTGAACGCCTGTTCTTTTCATAATTTATGCAATCTAATCAAAATTTAGAGTAGCGATTCTATTTTCTAATTAATTAAGGGTTGATACATTAGTCTTCACAGTGTTTCAAAAATTTAATATGTAAATGTGCAATGTCGAACTACCAATCTCGCCACAAACAGTATGTCCACAAAGTGGAACTTTGTAACCCGTTTTTCGGCAAAACCGTGTGTGAAAACTTACAGTGCTATATGCGAAGAGAAAAAAGGTATCTTGCGGACGATTTAAAGTAATGCAAAATAAGTGTTTCTGAACACAGGCGCAAAAAAGTATTTGTTGGTCTTGCAAGAAAGGCTTGAGGTTTATTGTCCATTCAAAATGCAATTACTTGGTAATAATAAATATAGACCAGACTATGAAGAACGCTGTTGTTAAGTTTGCTGATAAGTCAATAAATGACTCCAAATTCCCAAAGATCCACTATCAATGAATTCAGAATCAGTCATATATGTTCTTGTTGTACAAATATGTTTCTCCAAAAATACTAACGATCAGCTTATTATAGGAAAAAGTGATATTGCAAAATTTACTGAAATACCTATATCTATCGGTCTTAAAGTTGTAATTCTTAGTATTTTTAATATGAATTACCTCTGGTTGTAAACACTTATGCGTGTTTTTTTTTTCGTAATCCAAAGTGAGAAAATTTGTGAAATCAAAAGTATGTCCCGTGGTGATAGCGTGATTAGAAAGGGCTGCGTGACAAATGCGGGTACTTAGTTGTTGTGAACTTTGGTCAAAACAGGTTATCACGTATTTATTCGAAAGCTAATGTAGGTAAGTAAAATGCAGTGCAATTCTACACAACGTTCTGTCATTATAACATCACTCGTGCAAATAGTTTTTCCGTCTCCACCCCACTTTGTTATTTTTAAGATTGAACCTCCGTTTCGCATGTTTTCGATGTAACTGCTAGGGTTACATATGCATTAATTTAAAAGTCTCAATAAGTATCGCAGAAAAATGAAGAAAATGGGTGCATTGGGACTATAAATGACTGAAGCGTTCAGTGGCGGCTCGTACGTCTCCTACGTCGCCGAGGAAGCTACGACAACAATCGAAGTTCTTCGTATGCTATCGTACGATATATTCTATGTTACGAAGTTATGCGAAGAACTTCGATCATTGTTGTAGCCTTCTCGGTGGCGTATGCACGAGCCGCCGCGCCGCTGGAAGTGTTCACCTCCTATAAAATATGACATTTGCCGCTATCATTTCTTCTCACGTCAAACTTATGAATCAGTTTGACGCGAGAACAACAACTTACAATGACATGAACGCAATTCAACAATTATCAGTTGTGTAAGTTAACAGAAACGGAGTTTAATTTTAATATTATAAAACAAATAGCGTCCAGAGCTCTTCAACCGCTACTGTGGCATACATTATTATTGCTTATTATGTGATATGCCAAAATCATCCATCTATTTCCCGCCTTTCGTTTTGTCATATTGCACAATTGACATTTGTTGAATGGCGTGTATGACAAGTATCGCTTCTTATCTTATCTCTTCACTGTTGAAAATTTTAACACTTTTTTGACTAATTTAATAGTCAGGAGAGATCCACACTGTTTTCGTGTTATTTTGTCGAGAACTATAGAAGTTTAAATTTGACGAACAAAGATAGTCAAATATTGTCTATTGCTAAGGGGTTATTTTGTCCAACTAACACGTGGAATTATGATATACTTCTAGTCACATTTTATTTGATCTAGACTAGACAAATTTACTAGCTGTTTAACTAAATGAATGCGATCTATTGGATGATTTAACACCGTTTTCTAAACACAACGTCTTTTTAATATGCAACTCATATTTCTTAGTGCTATAATATTCTCTCTTTAAAACGTTTTCTCAATTATAAATATACAGAACCACTCATTCAAAAGTTTTGGTTTCAACTAAACGTACTAATTTTAAAATGATTTTTGAGAACCATTATAAAATTAAGTGAATGTTTATGCTATTTGATTCAAATCTGAACTAATTACGTAAATAGTTGTTCCCAATACATCTTTAAGACGTTGAAATTTTTTATGCCCACTGGAATTAACGTGTAATAACACAAGGTTACACTTTGCAGGTCAGTCACATTTGGTGGTTTGTTTGGATATGTTAATACGCAGAAACAAACTCGAAAACAGATACACGTGCAATGCAGGTGGTGCGTATAATGCAATACTGTATTAGATTAGGTGGGGTTTCTATATTTCTAACCGAGGGAAAAATTCTGATTGGTTGATGCTTCTGAATGTCTAGAGAAAATAGTAAATCCTCATATCTGAACAAAGAATTCACACCAAATTCTAGTAATTTCTGTTCTACTAAACACATGTAGTCAATTCGTCTGACAAAGTTTGTAAAAATCAACACTAAAATATTTGACTAGCGCAAAATTAACGCCAACACCGTAATATTTTCAACAGTGTTCGCTGCTTCTAATCTCAAACTGATCCATACAACAATGGCTGCGTTCAAAACGCGTAGCTGCTCCCAAGCGGTTTGTAAATTGTTGACAAATTGTCACAAAAACGAAATGCTGCTTTGATAACACACAATGGAGCGATCGTCATTTTTAGCGAAAACAGTTATTGATATATATTGTACGCGTACTCTGAAATGCGGCCAGGTCCATGCGCACGACTTTGGCGTTCTAACAACACTGTCAATTTGCAGAGAGGGCCAGTTATTGCCAGGTCATTACACTGACGTTGATCATGACGGTTGTTGGAAATAATCGAAAATAATTAAACATTCTCTTTGGAATAATTCTACCGCGTTTTTGATTTAACTTATTGTTATCTTGATAGTTTCTTGCTGTATTGTTATTTAATAATAACACTAATAGTGGTTTCATTTCTAATCAAACTGCAGATGGCAAATAGCGGCAATTTTGAGTCAAGATTGTACTTTTCTCTCTGACACACGTTTTTTATGATAGATGTAAATGAAAGAAGATACCTGAAATACCTAAAATAATGCACCATCCATATAGGTCATTTTTTGGAAACAAAACATGAAAGATCTGTTCGCTGTTACAAGAGGTGATAGTGTCAAAAGTAATATTTCAATCTTGCTTGTAAAACGAAATGTAAAAATGGTGACACGAGCAGCATAAGGCTGTCTCCTGCTTAACTTGTGTCATAATATTTACATTTTATTTTATAAACAATTTTTTTTCAAAAAAACAATTTTGTCTTTTAAAGTGTCAATTTGTTTAAATTTTTCTGGGGTATTATCATTATAAAATACTACGCTAACTTCTTGAGAACCAATCATCCTTTTAATTAAAAAGTGAAGGAATATGTCATTTAAAAAAAAAAAATTGTTGATATCATTAATAATTTGAAGAGGTGGATTTTTTTTTCAGTAAATAATACAGTCGCTAGCAAATGTTATAGGCACCTTTGACAAAACTAATGGGTTTCATGTTTCTTGCATTTTTTTTGTGACAGTTATTTCAACGTTTATATAATCGTCTTTATGGTTACAATAGTCTTTATAGATACCCTTTGTAAATATATATTTGTTTTTTATATATTTTCAAGTCTTCGAGAAGTCACTTTTCCCCTCCCATCTAAAAAGTATTATAGCTGTACTAAAAACACTCTAATATGCAACAAATTAATAAGATCTTTTAAAATACTAAGATATTTATAATGTATTACGTACAAGTTTTTATTTTCTCATTTCCTACTGTGATATTCGCCCAAAATTTAAGGTGTCTATAACATTTGCTCGCGACTGTATATACTGTTCCTAAGTTCAATGACAAGTTTGTTTTAATCTATTTTTAAGAATGAGTGGAATCTTTGTTGTTGTAATTGATGTTGATTTTTGAAAATTGTGTGAAGTTGAAGTTTAATAAGGGATTTGAAATAATAGGTTGTGAATAAAGGATTGATGGTTTAAAAAACCATTTTTTAGTTATAGGTAGATTTACATTACGGCAAGAGAAACAGCCATATGTGTTAGCTTACAACAAAATTTTCCGATTTAGATAGTTTGAATATTGAATATTAGTGTAAAGATTATTATAATTTTCATTTAACAAATATTCAAAGAAACACGATTCAGAGACGCAACAAGCATTGTATTCGATTTTTCTACGAAAAAAAAAAAATATTTTAGAGAAAATTATAAATCAATTGCATTGGAATGTTATTGGCACGAATGTAATGCAATTCCATAAAAAAATAATCTATTTATACCTTATGTAATTATTATTTTTTCGACAATATGATATACAAGATCAAAACTGGTATACATTAGTATACACATTATAATTGCCTGTATGTGGATAATAGCCCAAACCAAATATGTTGTTTTCTCGATATATTCTGTTACTGTCTTTTTACAGAATTATTGTGTTTTCAGACTTTTGTTTAAGACATAAATTAAAAATAAATAATATATAAATAACTATAAATTAAAAATACTTTTATTGTTTTTCCCTTTTGTATAACTTCAACCTTGAAGTTACTAAAAATAATTGCGGCACACTTAAAATTTATTATTTGGGCGGGATATTACATTTCACTACAAGGACAATAAAAAAACATAACACTGTATTAGTAAAGCTGCTAATACTTATTTGTGAACAATACCTATGCCTTTGATAAAATATGTGTTGAAGCACCCCTTGCTGTATCTCAAATTGACACTTCAGACTTCTAAATCAACACATTAAGGGCAATACATAAATAACTACCCATTACTGTTAACTTGACTACTTTTGATAAGGGGGTTGGTATACACAAACTTTCCTTTTACGAGAGGTCAGAACTATTTACCTACAAGGTAGAACATCATAAAATAGACGCCAACGCATCACCTTAACATATACACCTAAATCTCAACACCTCAGCTTACACGATGGACGATAATCGAAAAGTAACATCGGAACCTAAATCAACTGGAAGTCGGATGTGTTATCGGATTTGTGGGCCACAGCGGGTGGCTACCCGCTGAAAACGAAAAAAAAATATCCATGAGGATGTAGAAATCCGTTTAACAAGTACGTATATCGGAAATAGATGTATTAAACTTCTATATAGAGGTAGTTTGAATTTCTATTGAGCTTTCATTTTATTTTCGTTAATAAATAACAATTTTTGTATAAAAATTGTTGCTATCTAGACTTACGCTCAAATAATTTAAAATATCATTTAACCATTGGATACACAGATCTATACAATGAAAAATTACATTTTAACAGAATCAGAATCCAAATATACCTAAATGGAATTTTATTGTTTGCAAATAATCAATCTTCAATTATCGTAATTGAAATCTGTTTTGCCTTTCCAGTTTATTATTTTCCAACGCGATGGAACTATTATTAACAGCCAGTGTAAATTATCCCCGCATCATATATGTGCATTATAGTAACGCAATTTTAACGAATATCTAACTGTATTAGCGAATATTGAAATATTTGTTGTAATGCGATAATTCCATTTTCAATGTATGTGCTATTTAAACATCTGGCAGATGCATCAATGTTCTAATTAAATTGTGGCATTTTAATAAAAATTACCTATTTTACTTTTGCGTACTTATGGCTACGCTGTTTTTATTTATTGACCTTAGGTATATACAATAATTAGATGTAGCAGTTTTCTCTTGCGTTGCTAAAAGGCATTCAACTAAATTACTTACTACGTTTTGCACAAGGCAAGACAAACTTTATATTTAATTACAGAACACAGTGTCAAATATCATAAAAGAAGGACATATTTCTTTTCAAAGACAAGTTATGCGGGTAGAAACACCGTTTTTCCTTCATTCCTTTTTTTTTCTTTTCTTGTCTCTGAGTATTTCTGGTTCTCCCCTTTTAGTCGAAGATAAATTAAAGAAGCTATTACAGCAAACAGCTGCGAATTAATTATATAATTTACGAAAGCGCTCTGATGTACTATTCCGCCTATATAGTACTGATTATTTAAATAATAAAAGCTTCGCCTTTACACATTGTTTTATTTATTATTGTTATTATTTTATCATATATATTTTATTTCTATAACAAGTTAACCTACACTGTAAAAAGTCGAGGGGAATTTGCACTCCATTCTATGTTAGAATACTTTAATGGTTGTAAATATTTACAATATATTAATTAATATTGGTTTAGTATTTTACTAACTTAATTCACTAAATTTAATGAAGACATTTAAGTCATGAATCAGTTCTCTTGTTTCACACGTGAGCAGCAGATTTCAAATTTAAATCCATCGTTCTATAACACATGCTTTCACTATTCCACCGTTAAATGTTGGTTTTCATGTATCTATTGCACACATTTGAGTTTGCTTTGCGGTTTAAAGATCGACACCCATGTTTTGCTACGTTATAGTTGACAGAAGGGTGACCTAGTTGTGATGTAGACTATGACCAATTTAGTTCTCCGTATATTTAAAGTAACTAATTTAAAAAAGGGCGTTCAAAAAATGGTGGATGCGCTTCAAATATAAGGTGAAATAAAATTTGTGTGCATTTAAGTAATGCTCAAAAATTTGTTAATATACATTGTAAAAACCTAATTATTAAAATAATTTAAAGTTTTGGCAATTTTTTAACCAATGTAAAGTTATAGAATTTTAAAAATCCACAGTGGGTTATGGAACGCAAATCCGTTATTTGTACTGGAAACTCCCTTTGCATATATACATATTAAAGTACATATGTATAGCATATACTAACTAATATGTTTAAAGGAATTATATTACACATTTATATTTTAATATATTTGTGTTTTGTCTGTATTGTTAAACTTAAAATAAAAATTATATTTTAAAAGATTGACAAATTCCATCAATAGGAATGTCCAATAATACAATAAGATAATATATTTTTTTAATTTAGATCAATCAAAAATACTGAGGAAGATTTAAGTATGTGCCAAAACGTCTAGGAAAAAAATATAATTATAACAATACGTAATAAAGAAAAATATTTTTAATCAAATATTCTACAGTTGGCTATTAAGAAAAGAGATAAAGCATTTATCAAGATTTCTCAAATTTGAACTAAAATGACGTGATATAGACCCACACGTGCATCTATATAATAAATAAATAATGTAGAAAAAGTTAGAAAAGGAATTCTTGGAATTATTTGTTTTATTAAATCCTATTCATTCTAACCCGTAAGTCCTGTGAAGAATCGTTGTTTATATATTTGTTTAAATTTTAAAAATTTTGAAGAAAAGTTTCATTCGTATTTTGTGATCCAACTTTTCAAATAAAATTGTAACATCAAATCAACACATTTTTACAACTATTTTTCACAACTTCTTTTAAACAATTTATTTTATGAAATGTTTAAGAGTGTAACATTGTAACCATATATACATATATGCGTTAAAGTTTGCAAGTAGGACAGAACGTACTCAATTACAAATAATAATTAAATTTTATTTGAAGGTTTCTTTACCACACAGTAGTTAATTTTGTTTTCTATGATTGCTGGTGTATACACTTAGCCTAATAGAAGCACGTACAAAACTAGTTTGGAGCGCAGTTTGCGATGATGTTTTTCTTTACTCTCAAAACATTGCGGTAATCTGCAATAGGCACCAACATTTCCGGGTATTATTTATTACTAAAATATTTGCACATAATAATGCACAACAAACAGATATGCATTTACCAGACTATTTACGTGAACATACATATTGCAGTTGCTTATGGGAAGGTATTTTATATGTTATAGTATGCTTACAACTGAATAGTTAGGTGGCAACTTTGTGTTTAAGTACAGCATTATAAATTTTAGCCACCTATAAACATATCAACGTCACGTTCAAAAGTCATAAGTTATACCTAAAGTCCGGTGCTACATACATATGTATAATGTAACTAGAGTTCGTTCCAATTGTAGTAGAGTACTTCACAAAAGTATATACCGGTGAGGTATTGCAGTGTATAATAAAATAGCATACATTGCGTAACCATACAGCGGTGTAAATCTAGCTGTGTACTCATATCATAAGTATGTGAAAACTAAATATGTTTTAAGGGTTACGTTTCAAATGAGGAAGAATACTATACATATACCCACGGATAGAGTTGACATTAGATATAATTGACTAAATATTTTTGATTTAGTATTTAATATTTGGAAGTCCTGCTGGGTCTGAAACTTATTTGTCGTTTGCCTTCAATTTTTTAAAATCCAGTAGGTAGCTGAGTCAAAACTATTTTCGTTTCTGGTAAAGCACTTTTACGTTTGCAATATACCAAAATAGTACTAAGAAATGTTGTTCAGAATGAAAAGTTATAGCGGTGCGCAAATTTTCATTCATCGGCTTACTTTGATAAAAGCCATTATTTGTCAATTTCGTGTCAGGTAAACTACTATTGGCATTCACAATACGCCAATAAGTTACTAACAATAAGCAAAAATACTTAGAGGAAAAAAATATAGAGTTACGCAAATTTTTAGACTGATGAGCCTACTTCGATAATTATGATGGACCTTATATTAGGAGGAGAAACTGCATTCTTAATTTTAATTTCTTCTGTTTCGTGTTTTTTTTGTTTAGGTCGTAAATATGGAAATAAATATTTAATAACAACGTTTCGCTTTAATACAAAAGCTTTTTCAAGTGTACATTTAAAAAAATATAAAGTGTAAATAGTGTAAATTATAAATAATTTTTTTGTTTAATAAATGACAAATTGTTTTGTTTACTAGGATTTTGAATATATCATTATGTTTTATTTAAGGATTGCGTTTTAATATAGTACGTTTTGATTATTTGTTGTTGTAGTAGAATATGAAAACTTGAATTTTGTAATTAAATAGATCTTTAAAAATATTGTATCTATTTAGCTATAAAATTAAGTTGTATAGTTTTGTGAAGTATTGTATGTCTGTTTCATCATTAACTGCGCGTTCTTATGTTTACAAATTTCAATTATTTCAAGTATATTACGTGTTTTTAAATTTATCTCTAATCTAATTTAGATATATCTAAACTTTAAGTCTTCACAACCTTTATCTCAAAAAGTTAGTGTCATTATTAGTTTAGCTGACAGAGCAATAGCATTAACAAGTCCGGTTTTTCGATCTAATACTAATTAATAACGTAAAAAATATTCTAGAACAAAATAATTATCCAAGTTCTCTTATAAATAAAATATTCAAAGAATTTTTCTTTTTTATAATAAGTCAACAAAAAAAAAATAACTCAAAATCATACTTTTCATTGTAACTATATAATAATTTTAAACAAAGAACAAAATTTAAAAACACGTACCTACTTAATAGACTTGAAATAATTCAAATTTATAAACATAAAAACGCAGTTAATGATAAAACAGACATATAATATTTCACAAAACTATATAATTTAATTTTAAAATTCAATTTTTCATATTCTACTAACAACAAATAATTAAAACATACTATATTAAAACGCAATCTTTAAATAAACGTAATGATAAATTTAAAATCCTAGTTTATATTTTTTTATATATAAACTTTTTATATGTATACTTGAAAAAACCTTCTTAATTAAAGCAAAACGTTATTATTAATGTTTATATTCATATTTACGACCTGAAAAACCAAGAAAAAAGAAGAAAAAAATATGGTCAATAAAAAAAGCTTTAAAATTCATTCTTAATTGTTAAAAGTGATTTACAATCAGCATTCGATTATCATATGAAGATCTTAGAACAGGGTGTTATTAAATTAAGAAAAAAAAATATTTTAAAAAGATACCATTATTTATTTATTACATAACGCGCAAGGCAACCTGTCTATAGTCAAGACAGATTATTACGTAGTTTCAACTCCAAACTATTTAAAAATTGTGAAACAAATGTTTTTGCAACATATGCACATACACCTGGCAGATTTTCTTCAACTAAATATGGACAAACTATCTGGTCAAAAAAAATTCCCCAGCTTACATTATTTTTTTTTATAAGGTGGGCGTCTATTATTAATCAATAATAATTAGTATTATCTCAATGTAGTGTAGTTCAGTAATTCGGTTCGAAGGCTTACCTATTTGCTTCTGTTATAAAAACTAAAACCTTTTTACATTTGTTTAATGTCCTCCGCTATCTCCTTTTCGATAAGCATCATATTGAAGAAGTAAAGAAAAAATTAAAAAGCTTAAAAAAGTGTCAAAGTGATAGATATTTGATAGATAAGGACAGTGCTCTAGTAAGTGCAAAGATAAAGGTAAAGACGCCTAATTGAGCAAAACTATAATTCGTACAACTTCAACGTATTACAGTCTTGATCAATTAGTGGTCTTTACTTCCACCTTTATATGCATCTTTCAAAAAACTACGAAAGGTCGGCAGGTGAAATTTCCCGCTCGTAATTTTTAGTTCGACTGGACTAATAGTATATAACTACTGACCAGCAAAATTTGTACTAACGTTGCCATTTATGTCTATATTATCTATGGCAGCCGCTATATTGAGTCGATACGTGCCCATTGGTGCAAAATGTAGATTCATTAGTGGAAAAAGTTGTGAAATCTTCTGTTTTGTAAGTAATTTGCCCCTATCCTACCTATATGCAAAACTCGAAACATCTCTCTTCACCTTCAAGTGTGTGCAGGAATTTTGGCTCGAAAAGGTGAAATTTGGCATCCTTGATTCTTTTTTGTAATGAAGTTTTGCTTATGCTTAATCTTTGTGCACGCTTCTTTAGAAATAATTTACGATACAACTGCAAATAATGTAGGCGGGTCATTTTCATCGTATGTGTCCTTAGGTTTTTTCACATCCATTATTGAACCATTTTCCTAATATTGCACTAAGTAAATACGCTTTTCTTTCGTAAACATTTCTGAAAAAGCCGTTACCTACCTGTGACAGAATAAAAGTACTGACATACATAAAATGGCATTGACGTTTACCAAAGTGGTTACTGGTGGTTACTTTATTTTTTGTTTAATACTATCAAACAAAACAATAAAGCAGCTAGGAAACAATAAATGAATCGAATGAACCGCAAATCATGTCTAAAATGTACAGCTACGTAAAAATCGTAATTTAAATTAGAAAGTTTGTGGTCAGATATAAAACTTTCTCCTATTATTATCTCTATCATTATTATCGAAGTAGGCCTATCAGTAAAAAAAATTGCATAACTGTATCACTTTTTGCCCTAACCATTTTTTCTTAATAACATATTTCTGTACTGTGAACGCAAATAGTACTTTACCTGAAACGTAATCTTTAAACAGTAGATTTTATTAAAGTAGACCGTTGAAAATTTACATGGTACCGTCATTCTCAACAACATTTCTTAAAAACATTTTCGCATGCTACCAATGGAAAACGCACCTTGCCTGAAACGAAAACAATTTTGACAGCTATAAAAGCCTACTGAGTTTTAAAAAATTTAAATATTAAATTCCCATTCAAAATTTTTTTGTCCATCATACCTATTGTCAACTCCGTCCGCGGACACACTATATAAGCATCCGTCACTGTTCTCTTGTATTTGCATCGTGTTGGAAATTAAATACCTACGTGTATTATTAGTTTTGTAACTAAACTTGCCCACTTATGGAAGCCTGAACTTTCGTACTGTTACACGGATTGTACAATTGCCCTCCTAGACACGGTCAAAGTGGTAGCTACGTTTGTACAATTAACGGAAACATTACGTTTTACATATCAAAGGCTGGAATCCCTAACCGCAACGATCCAATAGACAGAGTCATATGTAGTATGCATTTCGATTCGAGTTGTACTTTCTGGAATTATGGAAAGCAACGTTGTGAATTGTAATAGGTACTTTCCATAAGTAGGTGCTTAGTCCAACATGGTGCCCGAAGATCAGAATTCAAATTTTAATTACGATCGTAAAATTTCCTTTGCGGACAAATAAAGATTCCCTGAAATGTGATCGGATGTCGATAACTGTTATGTTATTTCCAAATAGTTAAATAGCAGTTCAGGATGTTGGGATGTTTTCGGTCGACTTGCCTCAAGATATCGCGTGAGATTCGATCGTATAGGTTGAACCATTTCACTTGGTAATTGGTATCGACAGCGGTTAAATATATTGTATCCTTAACATATCTTTAATTATATGAGGTTGAAGAATGTCATGTCTTTTTCATTCAAGTTCATTACTAAATTATTTTTTTAATGCTATTATTATACTCCATTCATTAGGATAACAATGAACATGTACTAAAATTGTTTATAATATTGACAGTAAGTCAATAAGTAAGGGGCCTGCGAAAGCTTAGGCATTACAACCCCTTTAAGAAAAAGTGAATTGGGGGGTATTCGTTTGGGGCATTAATTATTATAACAAACACAAAATCATGTTTGCTTGCTTCTCTTTTTTGTGTATTTTTTCTAGACGTTCACAATCATGTTTTTTGCGATTACAGCGCAATCTGTTACGAATCGAAAAAAAAGTTTCAAACAAAAACTACATACTTGATGGCGTAGAATCCGAATCAGCAATACAAAATGGGAGTACCCGTTTAAGATTTCAAAGTTGTCCTCTCTTCCACTCCGTGGGGGGGGGGGAATCGAGTTCGGCACCATTTACTGAGCCCCCTACATTATAACAAATCTTATTAAGATCTTTTTTTGATATTTGATGCAGTGTTTTAGAGATATTCCATTGTCTCAAGATAAAAAACTCACCTTGTATACTTCAGAAAGATGAAATATGCACCAGTACAATTGGCGACCACTATACTGATGGAAAAGAATGTTATCACCACTATCCGCATTATTGTCACTAATATTGCTAGTAAAGTTCGCCGCATGTTTATGAAGAAAGCGACAAGAATGCAGCAGTAAATGTTAACAATAAATGATAAATAGACTGAATTGAGTTCACTAAGTAATGTGGAGGATTAATTTTAATGATTCATAAATGTCATATTAAAATATGTGGATATCATAATTATTAAGAACAACTGATTAACTAAGCCATAACGGTACTATCCACCACCTCGCACTACCACACAAGGTTATTCCGAGAATCCATGTAAATTTACAAACATGGAAACAACTTCAACCGGAAAGAAGAAGCTGGTACTTTAAACAAGATCTGATACCCGGTGTTGCGAGCTCGTACTACAAACAGAACGCACTCGGACCAAGACCAATCGGAAGCGTCCGTCACCCCTGTTGCTCAGCCACCGACTATATATAACGACATCACTCAGGAGTCTCAGGACATGTAACATTCGGCCTATCACTAATTTAAATTCTTTTATTTGAGTATTGTATCGAGAGTCATCCCTGTTCCATAAATGAAAATTTCTGTTTATAACGTAGTCGAAAAAAAAAAAAAAAGAATGACGATATTCCAAGTTGATAACAGATATAGTTACTCGAGAAAGCTTCTGGAGCGGAAAAAAAAGAAAAAAAAATATAACATTGACCTTTGCTTTCTCGAAGAATTGTGAAAGAATAAACTTCAAGAAAGAAGAGAACCGTTGATCGAGAAGAACAGGAAAACATAAAGAAGACGACAAGAGGACGAGACTGGGTGATGAACTAATTGTGGTGGCACTCCTTCCATGGACATGGGTATTCCTGCATGCTTGGCGGCGTATGTAAGAAAATGGTGGCGAGACTGAATGCCACTTACAAAATTACTTCGGGCGGAGAGACAGTGTCCGCTCAACTACAGGACAATGGGGTTTATAGCCTTAGGGCTAACCCTGGCACGAGACCGAAGACCCATGATGAGTCTCAGGACATCGAATCACAAAACGACGAGCCCCACCGCGAAGGAAACTTCGACCTCGCCGCTGAAGATATTCACCGCAGTTGTGAACGAAACGTACGGAAGTAATTCCACAAGACCACGACTCAACAGCCCGGAAAAACTTTTTACAGTAGATTCCGGCCGTCAAAATCTACGCAACACTTTAATAGGAAAACTATTTTAGAAAATATTAATGTGTGAGAAATAAGCTTCTCGCTATTTATTAAGTTTTATAATTAACTCTAGACATGTGCCTATACACAGTTTTCCAACTAAAAGATAAATAGAAATTCCAGCCGACAGTTCTTTGCAAATTGAATTTATACGAACGACGAGCAGCTAGCTAGGAGAGAAGTAAAATTCACACATATCCCTGCGGTGTCAACTCGTTCGTTAATTTTACACATCTTTGCCCTTAATTAAAATCTATTCGCTCTGGGAACACGTCAGCGAGTCGGCGTCGCAATACTACGGTTCGCCTCCTCACAAGAGAAGAGCGACACGTCGACACTGTCCGCATCCGGGGAAGAATTGCAGCAGCAGCAGCAGCCCGTCGACGGACTTTGGAAACGAGGACAAAATTCGCCGCAGCAGCGCGGGCATATGATATTGCTCGCGTTGAATTATTGAGATCGTGAGGTAGTCGTCTGCCGTTGTTGTCTACGCGCCGCGCCGCCGTGCGGCCGAAATAAACGTTTTGTTTTCTTTTTTACGACGTTTACGACGTGCTCCCGGAATACGAAATCCGTTTGTGGTATTATCATATAGGGCAGTAGATATACGGTGGGTAATATTGCGCAGAAACAGTTCAAAATACTTACGTGAATGTATATCTGGAAGAAATAGAATTTGTATGGGTTGATCAATCTTCCCGTTTTTCAAGTTCACTGTGATCACTATGGCCTATTCTAGAGCGCAAGTTTTCTTAAACCTGGCTGATGGTCTAGTGCAGGGTGGCCAACCCGCGACCCGTCGCATGTAATTTTAGGGCAAAATTCACAAAATATTTTTATTTTATTTACTTTTGTTTTTAGTGTAATTTGTTGTAAAGTTTTATTTTGTGTATTTATTTTGGGTAAATATTTCAATGACTCCTGCAGCTGAACTCCGGTCATTGATTGCTCGTGGCCATTGAAGTTAAACGTTTCACTTAATACATGGTGAAATTAGAAATAAAAGAGCATATCTGAAAATTATTTTTGATTATGCAGGGTGTTCCAAAAATCACGGCACAATCACACGACATTTTTTTTTAATGGAACTATACGTACTGCTGTGGACTGGCACCCCGTTTTTCGCAAACTCAGATCATGTTTACTCCGTTCAGCCTTTGTCAATGTTTCGGGAGAATTTTCACAGATGTAGATTTTATTTTTATATAAGATTTAATTAATGAATTGGTTGTATGATTTATTTATTGCAGTGTTCAGTTGTTTTAAATTAATATCATCCATTTAATATGTCTTTTATTTGCTCACGTTGTTTGGCGCCTGTTCTTGTAGATTTTGCCCGTTGGCGTACTGTTGTGCGTTTGCGTTGTTTTTGTAAGTATACGACTGTTCAACTTTGTCACGCAGTTCCTTGGTAGACGCTGGCGTGAGTACATGTATTTTTTAAATTCTTTTCGTTTTTTTTTTCTGCAAATTGTAATTAACTAGTTTTTTTTCTTTTTATTTTAAATAATAAATTTTTGATTGTTAATTAACGTCGTTGAGTTAAAAATTCTGTTATTTTATTTTAAATTAAATCTTTTCAATTTTTGGGGAATTGGGAAAGTCAGATTTCTTTCACCCACAATTTAGTTTTCGTGATTAGATTCAAGTTTTGATTCGCGAGGGTAACTCTGAGGTTAATTGTTCTTTTGCGCCCTTTAAAAAAATTTTTATCCGTTGAGCTAGCTAATTTAATTTTCGAATTCAGTCAGGACAGAGCAGTACCTATTTTGTTTTTTTTTTCATTGATGCATATATTCAATGCAATTAATATTTTTGATAAAAAATTAATACAACCGACAATAATGAGAATTTGAATCCGCTCTTTTTCGCTCAAATTCGCCATTTTCGCAATGCACGTTCAACACTACCATTGGAGCAAGTATTGTGCGATGGATAAGTTCAAACACCAAGTAATGAACTGTCAACGTGTCAACGTCAACGTCAACTGTAACGTGTCGTACAAAACGTGTACGTCCGTCGCGGCCAGTGTCAAATGGCTAATGGTGGACATTTTGAACACTTCCGTTGACATTTTTTTGGTGTCTTGTTTGACGACAATCCAAGATAAACCTCGGATTATAATTTATCTGATTTTTTAAAATCATTTTTGATTAGTTTTTCATTAGAAATAAAATTTTAATTTTTTGAAATTCGAAAGCATTTTTCTCCCAAAAATTGTTATGTAAGATACCAAAACCTTTTATACCGTTGCATGCACAGTGGAATACCTAACGACAAGGGGCAATAAATGTGGCGGGTTACCATTTGAAAAAAACTGATGACGTCACGCCCGCGCGCAACCAGATGACGACAGAAACAAATTCACGATGTTATAGTGTGCACGGGATAAAAACAAAATCGACCTGTTTCAGGGTTTTTCCATCAAGCCGAAGATAACAGAAATATTAATTTTGTTCCAGACTTTATCTACACCCTGTATAGGGAAAGATATAAATTCATTTTTAGATAGGGTTCCGTATATTAGAGTCAGTTAAGGTCTCATTTCTTTAATCCCTATATCTTGCAAAAACATTAGGCGTTTTCGATTGCACCCAGTTGGTTAACCAAAGAGTTCGAACCATGACGTGATAGGGAGATATAGAATACTAACAACAATCCGATCGAATGTAAACGTTTATAGAGATTTGGTTATAACTTTACACAGCCTTTTTTTGACAAAATGTATAAGAGAATTAGTGAAAAAGTAATATGTGCACCTTGCGTTACGTGTTGCATCCAACGGCGCTAATTATTACCATCATATTACATATTCTCCAAACAACGAAAATGCGAATAGAATTATCAGCATTTCTCTATACATAGGAGTAAGACATTATACGATACCAGATTATTGCGAAACTTGGGCTCATAGAGATACCTGACATATGATTTTTATATGCATTTTAGAATGCAAGTTGATATATTTCAGTGTTTAGTCCATCTACTATAGCAAACTTTAGCAAGGGAAAATAGCCGAGCGCATGGCAGTGCCCGTCAGAAAAAAAAATTTCTTGATGAGGCTTATTATTAAGAAGAAATATACAACAAATCTTTGTATCTACCGTGGATTAAACTAATATATCCAGTACATTATTTGTTTCTTCAAAATAGTTAAGAGTTTTTACTGTATAGGCTTGTACTCTACAACTCCACTAAACGACCAAAACAAGCAGTTGCAAACATCAATAATAAGAGGTTATATGCAAAAAAATAGTATATATACTGCTAAAAACGTTTAATTCTCAAGTCCCAACTCCGATTAAAATTGATTTAACCAGGTTGGAACTATGACGTCGGAAAAAAATGTAATAATAATAATAATAATAATAATCTTTATTTCAAATTATGGCAAAAGCCCATACAAATCGAAAACTATTGGTTATAACCGAATAATATTTGATTAAAACCAATGTACAATCGAAAACGTGTATTGCCTGTTTTATCAGGAGAAGCAAACTAGAGCGTAAATAGGCCACTCACTATGATGAAAACAAGAGCATACATTCCAAGTTACATAATCCAAACAAAAAAACAAGAACAAATCACTTTCAAAATTATTATAAATTTAAAAAAATTAAAAACGTAACATTCAAGTCACATGGTAAAACAGAAAAGTTCCAGATGTCGCAGCCCATAGATCCTTGGTCACAACATTATTTTTTAATTTGATTTATATTTTTTAATAAAATTCGAAATGTATTATTTGCATTAACTTTTTCAATTATTTAAGCTGTCTTATATTTTTTATCACTTCCGGTTTTATCGGAAATAAGTTTACTTTTAAAACATCTACTTATATATTTTGGCATATTCGATTTTTTCTGGGATCCGAAACATATAGTTTGTTAGTTTTCGTTTGCTCAGTATATAATAGCTACAAAGAAACTGTAAATGACATGTAATATACCCCGACGGGCTGCTTTCAGAGCGAGTTTTTCGTGGTTTTCCTCACTCATTAGCAAGCACTGAGACGACAATCTTAAGTCGCTCAACGGGTGCAGGCGTAATAATAACTCATGGCCGGGTCGATTCCCCCTGTGATTGGCTGTTGAAGGACGTCAGGACAGATTATTATTATCAAATCTCCTCCAGCAAGACCAGACTCTTAAGATAGCTCAAAATCTCGTTGAATGAAATTGTTTTCAGGTCTTTTAGGGGAAGGTCCACCTTCCCAGAGTCAAAATTTTTTTCGTGCTGGTGGCAAAATAGTAGCAGAAAATGTGTCTAACAGTATCTTCTTTTCCAAACACAATCGGCATTCAGTCTCATCTTGGCGCCCGACCCTGAGTAAGTGCTTTTTGAACCAACAACGTCTAGTAAAGACAGGTATAACCGCTTTGACAATTTTGCGGTCAAGTTCAAGTATTTCCTTAGTTGTGACTTAGAACTGCACATTTTGACACTTATCTCGGCACGGCCCGGCCCTTCTCTTTGTTAGCTTGGCCCGACCCGGTCCGGCCCGTCGCATTTGCCAGTCCAAATGTTCGCCAGTAAAAAAAAAAAAATACGAAAGAATTTTTTTAAACCAAAAATATCACTCGTAAGTGATTTGATTTGGCGATTTATATCTTTCGAATGCCAGTGAATCTTATTTTATATATAGCATTAGCATTTGTGAGCAAATTTTGTCTAAAGAATTTAAAAAAAAAGGCGACGTAAATGCGTGGGTAAACATAAAAAGTTCAGTGTGATAAAACATTTATCCTACTGTAAGGATACATATCTCCTATGTGCACAAGAAAGATGACACAACTCTGAAATGTGCGCAAGTTTAATTTACTATTTGGAATCCACAGTGGATTAACTACTCATCATAACCACATAATTTGATTTGGAAGTAAAATTAGAATCTAACAGTAAACAATAAAACGGCATGAAGGTAACAACTCTTAAACTACAAAATCGTTGACGAAATAATGCAGGAAAAAAAAAAATATTTAAAACATTTGGATCATTGCTTCCAATAGCAGGAAAAAATACTTTTGCAGATCTACATTATGCACAATCACAATGTTAAATTACGGTGGGTTTTTTTTTTTCTACGCACAGTGTATTAAAAACTGCTCTGGTTACCGGTGTATGTTACATGCATACATATTTTGCGTACCTACGGTACATTAAAGGTATATGGGTGTACGCCGATGTAACCATTCGAAATTTAATGCTATTACGCGACGCATTGTGACCTACAAAAAAGCAGTCGCAAATTGAACAGAAATTCTCACCTACTCGAATGATAATACTGCTGCATAGGTACAGCAAAAATACCCTTTTTCGAGTGTATATTGTAAAAATTCCATTGAAAATGGACGAGTTTGCAGTTTGACTGGGTGCTGTGAGATATAATTATATCTACCTATGATGCACATGTTTCACTTTTGGTAGTATCTTTTTCACTTTGGGCTCATCTATAAAAAGCAGATGATAAGAGAATCAAAAGTTCTGATTTTATACAGAGAAAACAATCTAATATAATCCAGTTTTATGTTATTCCATATGGTAGAAAACACTTGAAATATGTTGTATTACAGAAATTATCATAAGATGGCGCTATTTCTTATTTCACTATTTATGCAGTGTATGTGTGTAATCTCTATAATAGTGATGGCGACAGATGCTACACGTGTCGGGTGTAATATTCCATTTCGGAATATTATTATCCTCCATGTAATTATGAATACATTTTCAATTCATAAACAACGTCATTATTGAGAGCAGTGAAAAGTTTGAAAGTGTTCCTGAATTATAAAATGCACCTTAAATGGAATTTATTTTCTTTCACGCTTACGTCACATCAAACTATTTATGGCAAGCCGCGCGTCCTTGCCAATACACAACAAAAAACGTTATGACAGTTTGAAAAATTTAATATTGTTGAATGTATTAAACCAATGAAGTTAATAAACGTGATTTAAACAGATCACTAAAAAACACCGCCAAGATTACATAAGTAGCAAATGATTGCTTGATTTGCTATTTCTTCAATCTTGGGGACAAACGAAGTAACTAACGAATTATTGCCTAACTATTAAAAACAAAGATATCTCTCCAAGTTCGTCAAATTCATTTATTTATTCAAAACAAATCCGCAAATGCATTTCGAGTGCACACTGCACACGTCATTAGTGTGATTTGTTTTTAATAAATAACTAAAATTTGATGAACTTGGAAAGAAATTTTTGTTTTTATTTGGTACTGTTCATGAGTTTATGTTTAAGTTTTAATATTGCCTAATAATTGTCCCGCGCTCTGCAGAACGTTTAACCACAGTATATATTCAAGACAATAAAATCACTTTCTCCGATTCGTGTATCTAGTATCAGTGTTAGTCGAGTCTTGATGCGAGGGAGTACAATTCTCCGTTAACTGTTACGCATTGTAAATGTAATATAATGTCGCGTAGAGAATCCCAGA
This sequence comes from Protaetia brevitarsis, assembly GCA_004143645.1. Classification (NCBI taxonomy): domain Eukaryota; kingdom Metazoa; phylum Arthropoda; class Insecta; order Coleoptera; family Scarabaeidae; genus Protaetia; species Protaetia brevitarsis. The sequence goes on along the minus strand of RXPK01003041.1, from coordinate 35,304 downwards.
AAATGAGCACCGTTTCATAATGTAGAAAAGTTTATCGGTGAAGTCCAAGATTTACATTATGGTGGTGCCAAAATAGTTTGTAGAATGTGCGACAAACAGTTATTGTACTGGCACAAATCGGACTACACATTGGTGGTGGTGCATCTGGTCCGTTATCTACCTATAAAGATTATTTTAATTATGCGTGTGTTACATCCGTAGATTTTGAACGCAGCGGCGGCTGGTGCTTATGTTTTACAAGGCCCATTACAATGATCTAATTTCTTCGTATACATTTTTTGTATGCGGACGATAGCACACCAACTTCAATCATTGTATTGGCTCCGCCGGTGACGTATGCACCAGCCGCCACTGATTGAATGGTCTTTTTCAAAATATAAACATGTTTTATCATCGCGACGAAAGCGGTTTAGTGAGAAAAATCTTGAAACACTTCATGCTAGAAACTTTTCAGCAATCCTATACCATTTCTGCTACTTAAATAAGGTAAGGGACTTATATATAATATTTATAGTTAACTAAATAAGTAATGTTGCTCTTTCCACACACTGTATTGTATACTTGCGTTAAACGTTACTTGCTTGAATGTGCGTTTATTGGTTATAAAAATCTCGGAAACTCTTTAATGACTGTCAAGAACTGTTTTGACAAGAGCCGAGCTTGTCTTCCTATTGGCTTGAACGAACTCAGAAAAAGTGGTGATTCCGTTCAAATTTAGGAGCTCTGTCTTGTTATTTACAACAACTCAAAATTTTCGATTAACAAACTTTTAGGAAAGATATTGAAAACAAAAAAAAGTATTGTGTTTTACCTCAATCAAGATGGATATCCTCGTACTCAATCACTAGATGCATGGTTAATATATAATTCTCAATACTTGTCAAGTCTTGTATGCTCTTAAGGTCTCCGGCTATAAGCTGGTGCTTTCAGAGTCATTTCTGTTTACACCATTCATTAGTACCTGCACAACACTGTGTGCACTCGATTCGCTCGTAGGTAGTCCAACGCAAAATGTGCATAGTCAAAAAATGCATGCCTAACGCACTTCTTTAAGTTGGTAGGTACTTGAAACTTAATACCCATAGCGAATGTGATATTTTAAATGTTACTTAAAATTAAATCAAGTGTCAATACAAATCGGCGCTAGATGTTTATTTTTTAATATTAGCTAAGTTTTCTATCCATATCTAAAAATTCAGCTTTCAAGCCATTGCGAAGTTAAATTTCGTAGCAACAATTGCAATCAAAAATCCCATTACACAGAACTCGATCGAACAATCGGAAGACTCTTCATAAAACTGTAATCACGACGGATTTCCAGCAACCTAAAAATAGCGGTCCTCGAAACAGATGTTGGTTGTCTGTAATCGTAACACCCTGGCTCGACAGCCGCAAATTAATTAGGCAGCAATATTCATCGGATTGACTAATCACCAACTTCTTACTATTATTAATGCAAAACCTGGGAAACATTGTCCCGGATTTCGCTAAATAAATTCCACAAATGATGCAAAACGATTCGAGCTATTATACCTAGCACCGATGCGCTCCGTCTTATAATTCCACCGTTTCAATTTCGTGGGTGAAAAATAAAATTCGACTTTCGATTTTCCGCGTTGGTTGCGCTGTCGGCACTTTGGCCTCGTTAGTTTTAGCGGCGAGCAACAGGTATATCTCCCAGCAGAGCAACGGTTCACGGCAAGTCGTAAATCTGGAGCCCCGCTGCTCGTCAAAATTCCATTTAGGGAAAATTGAACTGGCAGGCGACTTATTTGTTAGATAAGAGAGGAACAGTACAAAGGGTTTCTAGTGGAAATATAATATATATTCGAATATGAGATTTGTGATTTTCGAAAGGTCTGTTAGGAGCATCTACAGATTAAATCTTAATCTAACAAATATTATATTTTTAAATTTTGTCAACTCCTGATTTGTGACAATGCACCCTGCTTTGTTTTCAAACCATCTATATATAAAACTGATAGCTCTTTCACTCTCCTGGCATTCATTTAACAAAATGTTTTTTATTATTTAATTTTGATTGACGCAAATACATATTCAGTATTTGAAGAAATATTCAGTTGTAAAATTAATACAATACAAATCAATACATTGTATTAAAATTTTAATGTTACAATATAAAAATTATAGTAAAAATACGAAAATCGTTGGTGTAAGTAATATTTCACGCTGGATGCAACATGCACTAAAACAATACATTTTCCCGTTCCATCTAATATTAAAATTATGTTCAAGGGCAAAGACCGTCGCATGTTGTGACTAGAAAATGTTATAACAAAATGTTTGTTCGATGCCACAAAAATATTGTTCCGTTTGATCGGACTTTGGGTTAGATTGATAAGTATTTATTTAGAAATACATAAAATATATGTTGCTTTAAATAGAAAACGTATTTAGAATAAATAATTGTTTATGAAATAAAAGTTTTTCTTGGAATTTCGGCTTCTTATTGTTATATATTGTTGCATATATATTTTTTATAGATTTTATTGTAAACATTTCAACATATTTCTTTTAGTCTTCTTCAGTAGTATCTAAATTGAACAAAGTTATTTTTTTATTCGAAGATAGTTCAATGCTGGTTCTTCAAATAATAAAGTTAAATTTAATAAATAAATGAAGTTCCGACACCATACTTCTTTAAAGATACACTGAGGGAACGACATCTTAAATTAACAGAAAAGTTTTTGTTAGCAAAATATTGTTCAGTTAAATTAATTATAGTTAATCTAAAAAGAAAAATGTAAAGGCAAACATATTATTTGGTAACTTAAGTAACTTAGCAAAGTTATTATTATTAAGAAATTTGGGACTATACAGTTTGATTTTGATGATTTTCGCTGTCATGCCAGATATCTCGGCTGTTGTTATAGATATGACAAAACGTTAAAGAAGAAAAGTTGTTTTACATCTGATTTCCCCCTGCTAGATGGCTTAGAATAAAAAAATAATTGAGCATCAATGTGTCAGATATAATAAATACATAATCTCTTTTCAATGATATATCATATGTCATAGTTATGTAATCATTTAAAAACATAAATTGAAAAGTTTGTTACAAATGGTTACATGTTTAGACGAATTGAACACATCACTTAAAACGACAGGCGGTGAAAACAATTACTACAGCTTTAGTGTCCAACTAACTAAGAAAATTCATACGTAAAAGTAGTACGAAATGGGTGATCATAATTTTATCATGACGAAAAAATAGATATGTTAATTGCGTACATCAGATGTAATCGCAATAATAGAGAAGCATATGCGATGTATCAAGCTATGTATCCAGAAAGAAGAAATCCACATCCTCGTATGTTTACAAGGCTGGAACATAATTTACGTAGAAATGGCTATTTTTTTAAATTTTGATTACTTTAATTAGTGTTCAATGTTCGACTTTATCTGTCACTTAAATTATTTTGTTTCTTGCCTTTGATTTTGACACGGCTCTGAAGATGGCTATTTGGCCGAAACTAGCAAGCCAATAATCCTGTGCATGATATAATTGAGTATTATACTAGTTGTCATTTATCATTTTCAGTTTATATTTTTAAATGATTAGATAACTAACACATATGATATATCATTGAAAAGAGAATTTTTTAGACTTTCAAAATAAGAAATAAAATTGGGTACATTCCATTTAAAATTTTGTATATATTTGATGCTCAATTATTTTTTATTTTAAGGCATATAACAGGGAATACGATGTTGAACAACTTTTCTTCTTTAAAATTCTGTCGTATCTCTAACAACAGACGAGATATCCGGCGTGACAGCTAAAATCAAACAGACTGTATAGGCTCACCAAAATTGCAATTAACTGAGTGCAATTATAATGTTAAAATTATCATCGTTTTCCAAAGTCTCTTCATTTTTTCCAACTTGTGCCCTGATCTAAACATTATTATAGCAAAGTTTTTATATTGTATGAGGTATAAGCACAGAAATTGCCGTAGAGGTGTTACTTCACTACTGTAACAATGCATATTTGACATACCTATATTACAAATATATCTATATATAGCAGTTACACCAATACTATTTATTTCATATAATTTTTTCCAAACACGTGATAACTATTTCTCCTCCATTAAAAAAAATATTTATTTGGATTAATGCATATTTAATCGGGAAAGAAATTTTTTTCAGTGCAAGAATATCACGTATTCTTGGACAAATCTGGAAAAAAAAAGAAATCCTTGCATTTTGAGAAAACCATGCTATATGCAGTTTCTTTCTTACTATCTTAAAGTTTTACAATACTTATTAAAAACTTTTGAATATAGATATTGCGAAATAACAGGTGTACATTAATTCTAAATTTTCTTCACGAAAATAATGGAAAGAAAGATTTTAAATCAGGAACTATAGATAGAGCCTTATACCGAAATAAATACCGGGGTACAAGTCTCTGTAGTAAGTAGTAAGCCTTACTACTACAACTTTACTCTTTCAATTAGTCCGTTACTTACTCCTAATCCAGTTACAACAATAATTAGTTGTTATTTGTTAAATAATTTCTTTTTATAAACCAGCTTAGCTAAAAGGTTTTGTTGATATTTTTTGTTATTTACAAAGTAGTAGAATTTCTATTTATTATATTGTATTTTATATTGCCTGACAGTTGCCTCCATTTAAGCTTTTGATATATTACACGTATTTAATACCTTTAATTTGTTTTGACTTTCCAATTAAGTATGAAAAATAGAAGTACATCATTGTAATACTTACTAATGCGTTTCCTAAATTTAGAACTGTAGAATTATAATTTAAATGAAAACAACATTCAAATTATACTAACTTGAAAGGTTAATTGTGTTCAATTAATCTTCTCCATTATATGGAGGCGTGTACTTGTAAATGTGAATACATATGTTTGTGATAAAGTACTTCAATGCAGTAAAATGACTGGAAAATAACTTTGCCCATTTGTTGAATACGAACGCAGTAAAGAATTATTAAAGATACATTAGTCTTCTAAATGGGTATTTACTTGCACAGGTACTTACTTAATATTGCATTGAATATTGTTCGTATCGAAAAAGATATCTTACATCCACCATCATTAAACGTAAATATGGAAACTTTGTTAATTTCAAATGTGCACACAAAAATCGATTTTTAATTGAGGCGTACCAATACACAAAACAATAAATATTAATTAAGTTAAATAATTAAAATATAAGTTAAAATTATTGTAGTAGTATTGTATTAAAATATTGTTATATTTTGTTTGGAAAATAATTTGCGTTATTTTAATGTTTCTTTATAATCTTTTTCTTTCAATATTCTTCTGGAATGTTTGTGTTTTGTATTCTGTTTATTAACAATTAATTCATAAAATTACATGCGACAGTAATAATTGTCAGATAAAAGTTCTTGGAATATGGTCATTCTGTACGATCGATACTTATTTTTATGTAAAAGGTTGCACCATTATTACATCCACGAGTAATTTGTTTAGATGTAATACTAGGATTTACTTATTTCAATATCACTCACATTTTTCCCTAGAACAATTTTAATTTTGTTATTTATTAATGTAAACGTTGTTTCAAAATGTCGGACTGTATTACGAATAGTAGTCGCGCTAAGAATTGATCTTTCAGGATAATTTACTGCAAGTAAATCGTGTGTAACTTCTGCTGAGTTGCCACCGTAAAATCGTTCCCCTCACTTCGCAATACACGGAATGAGGGCTATGTTGAATTGATTTAATTTGAAAAGATCGATGTGGTGATAGCATTTTGTAGTTGTTAGACAAGGGTAGATAATAGCGGTGGGTGCTTGCCGTTAGACAGTGATAGCATGCAGATTGGAGATGGTAAATCGAAGCGTATATCTGACACACAACCGCCCAGCAGAATAGCATGCGTATTTCTCGACTTTGTTAACTAATAGAAATCATATTTTTCATCCTTCTTTTATCATATATTACGGCAATCGACAGGTCGCAAGTGCGCTCTTCGTATATTCTAATTTTCATAGCTTTGGAAACATGTTTCGACTTTAATGTTTTCTTGATTAACCCTATTGCATTGCTTCCTTTGTTTAATTTTTTTAGAGTTCTTTGTTTTCTTCACCGATATTTATAGCCGTTACCCCCAATCATCCAAAGTGATTTATTTTCTCAAAATTGTAGCTTCTTTTTTGCCCTAGTTATTAGTATTACGTATTATATAATCCCTTATATTTGTACGCCGCCGTTTCTCAAAACTTTTCTTAGTGGTAGATTAAATAGCACATACCCTTGATAATGAATTCCCTTGTCTAACTCCGATCTTTCCCTCTAAACTGTGCAATTTTTTCTTTCCTTAGCGTAATTAACTTGGAATATTTTGCTTTTGCATTACTTCATATATTGTTCTTCTCTCTGTTAAGTCGTACGCTTTCACAAAATCCTAAAGAGGATATGCAAAGTCAGATTTCGTTCGTAGCTTTGATTTAGTCATTTTTAACATAAAGTTTCTGATCCGTCGCTGGCCTTACACCTTTAAATCCCCCTCTGATATTTGATACTAAATCGTTATGATAAGGGCGCCAGTCAAAGAATTATTTGATTATCTGAGTTGCTCTGCTTGATTATTGAAATAGGAATTACATTTAAGTCAATGAATAAAATCTTATTTCAAAAACTGTGTTAAACCAAGCATTTCTTCTAGTATAGAAAAAGCACACCAAATGGGGGCACGTTCTATCGTAAAACATGCTGCCTTACACGGTTGTGTGAAAATGAGATAGCTAAAATAGTATCTTAAAAAAAAGACTGGTAGATCCTTAGTGCAAATTACTACGATGCAGGTAAGGCGAATTGAAAATGCATCTACGTTGCTAGAGAATATTCACATTACTTCCAAGTAAAATAGGATGCAGACTAAACACTAGGAACACAAGTAAATCCCAACCTAATTTACATTCAAGCACTTCTGTCCTATCCCAGACATTAACTATGTATTTATGAGCTGGATTTCTTCTCCATTCTTTCGAGGAATGGAATTTCATTCAATAAATCTCTTCGTTTTACAAGCATTCTCTAGATTTATATATTACCTACGTAACATTTCTGCTTTATGCGAAAGTGTGCCAACATCATTTTTATTGTTTAAAATTAAATCAACCGGATTTCCTTCAACAATAAATTACCTGTACGATTCAACCTGTTAAGCTATCTATTAAGCCCGTTTCTAATATTCAATTAATCGTTGAATGGAGGATCCCGATTCCGAATTTATGGTATCCGTAACTGTGTCAACACTGAAAACGTCAACCCATCGCTTTCCTCCCATTAATTCGATTTGTGCCAATCATTTGCGAGATAAAATACGATCCCGAGGCCTGCCCCTGATGTTCCCCGAACGATTAACACCGCGTTCACCTGTTTCTCCCTACGTTTTGGGGATCGAAAACGAATGGGACGTGCGTATGCATCATTGAACAGTTGCGCTCGAATTCTGGCGTAATCGTAATTTTGGTTCGCTTCGCAACAGGAGCGAAACGATAATAAAACAATATTGCTGATGTATCGGCCGATATCTGACAGGATTGTTATTGTTTGGGTGCACAGTTTGAAAGGAATATTTGACAGTTTAACTGTTATATACATATGCACTTATCGTTTTTGTATAATTGCTGACCATTAGAATTGGTAAATATAATGGAATCGAAGTAAATAATGAATCTATTTTTTATATTTTATTAAGGACATACTGCTTACTATCCTTTATTTTATTTAATGCAAAAATAGTGGAGTTTACATACAAACAAACAACATAACAAAACTGTTATTGGTGATAATATCACCATTTGTTTCGTAGAAATATAAACTATTACTTTTTCGAACATATATAAGACCATTTACCCTGTTTTTTATTGATATTCACATTCATAAAGAACAGGGTATAGTTGAAAGGTGGTTCAGCACACCGGTATGAACTTGGCAAGCAACTTTATTTAAAAAAAAAACAAAAAAACGTAGTATAGTTCGATTGTACTTCGTTTGTATCAGTTTGAACTACCTTCAGTTTCGTTTGTACCTCAAAGGTTAAAAATATAAAAAAGATTACATAAATTCAGCAAGTAAGTACAAGATATTCAAAAACGGACAACAAACGACAATTCGAAAGAGCATCGTTTGTACTTCAACCAAACCTGAAGTAGAGGCAATTCGCGGCAAGGCGGCTTGGTTGAAGTACAAACGATGTAAAATGAGGTACAAACGGGTACAAAAGCTGAAACTGCTTATTATAGTTTCCAGGGAGTTTGTTACGGGGTGCCGGCTAATAGCAACCCCAGTCCATTGATTATATATAATATAGATATACCAACAGCCACTTTATCAAAATAGTCTATTAAAGTGTCACTAGATGTCGCCTAGATCCACATATTCAAATTAAATTTTTCGTCAAATTTATTTTAGCATTTATGAAAACCTAACTACATAGGCGTACTCTAGCGGAGAGTGGGACATTCGTTGAGTTTACAACTTGTATATCTACGGAACAAAAAACAAAGGTAGTTTTTTGCGTGTCTAAATCAGGATACGTAAAAAGTAATAAACAGATGTTAAAAATGTGATATATGCCGGTAAAAATATCGAGTACAAATTGTATTGCAACTAATAATTTTAAATCGAAATTTATATACCTTAACCTTATTTTTTATTCTGATACATAAATTAAAATAAAACCAAACTAACGCAATAAAGCAATGTGTGTAATAGCAAAACTGTGAGTGTTAAACATACAAGCAATAGGGTGCTTACTAAATACTTTATAATATATACAGCGTGAGCGCAAATAGAGATCATTTATGCTGGAGCTTTTAATAGTTTTAGAAGAAAAAATTGTGAATAAAAGTTGAAGTACTAATTATTTTAGATAACTTTTATAAATAAATATAATATAATAAATATATAACAAAATAATAAAAAAAAAAGAAAGGAATATATAACATACAGTGATCGGTGCAGAACGTGCGCATCATATGTGAAATTTGTTTGTCTTTGAATTTAGTAAATCTTTCTTCTTACATGTCTACAAACTAAAATAACCCTCATCAAATCCGCCTAAAATTTAATTGTATACGAGGGAAGGTCAAAAATATGAAACTACGCTAAGAGTAAAGTATCTCATTTTTTTGGGTTTAGAAGATTCCCTTATGAGAAAATGTTGTTTCAAATTTAACGCTGTCCAATTATGAAGATTCGTTTAATTTGAGCAAAAAAAAAATAATCGTTTTTTTTTCGGAATTCCTGTATACAAAATTGATCCTGATCATACAGCTGTCATGTCCTATGCTGAGAGGATGCGCATGCGTATGCATATACGTACTATATCAAAATTAGTTAGTTTCAAAAATGTTGTAGCTTTATAATATATAATTTATCAATAAAACAAAGTAATAATATCTAATTAAAATTATAAAGAGCTTACTTCATAGATAACAGACCCTTAGATCTTAGATCGAGTGAGGAGAAAAGACATTCACTCCACTGCTTACTTTGAACAAATAGAAAAAAATATTTTTTTACAAATACCTACGTTATCACAACATGCGGAATATCGTCAGGAAAAAGTGGAAGTTATGAAAACACATGTTCTTGGTTTAATAAGTTATTATGTCTTAAAATCTATATACACATACTTTTTTAGGAGGAAAAAACCGGAATGAGAACTTATTAATGTTATGTAAATAAACGTTTACTAATACTATTTATTCAATCTTACATAAAAAATAAAAATTAAAGTATTTCTATATTGGTCGAAAATCGAACGTAAACATAGACTTATTAATATCATACCGATTTCACCTTCAACGATAATGTCCTGTACCGATTGTATTTCATATAAAGCGCAATGTATATGCGTGGTAAACAGCACTACCTGTTATTTAGAAGCGTAACACTGTTCAAGCTAACGAGTTAACATAGGTTGAAGATCTAAAATATCCCACTTATATTTGGACCGGAAAACGTGGCGGCTTATAGCGGCGTGGTCCAAAAGCTCAAATTTAAGCGTTGCCATTGCCTCTTATGGATTTAGTTTATCTATATTATATATAATCAATGCCCCAGTCGTAGGTTCGGGAACAGTTGAACCGAAATAATTATACTGATTAATATATCAATATTAACATATTGCTGTGGTCTGGCACCCCGGGGTTCGTAAATTCAGTGTTATTTTATTTATAGAGATTAATCTTTGTCAATGTGCCGGGAAATTTCTCTCAGAAATTAATATTTTATTTTTAAGTAAGATTTTGCTAATTGATTTTATTTGATTGTTTAATTTGTTTATTTAAATGTTCAGTTGGTTTAAATTATTTTCACTCTGTAATATATTTTTATTTGATCATGTAGTTTGTGTCCTACCTAGAAGAATTCTTCTTCTATGATCTTTGTGCGTTGCAGCGCACGCACCTGTAAGAATTTCATATGTATGCGACCGTGTTTAACCTTGCAGGGGGTTACTTGAACGATAGCGTGTAAGTAGATTGTTATTTTATTTTCTTTGCTCCCATTTTTGGTAATTTCGTTTAATTTTAAAGCTTTGTTCGTTTAATTTGTATATTGTATCATCCTTCAAGGAACTCGTTTAAATAATAATTGGCATTATATTATTGCGTACACAAATGAGGTATAAGATCTTTTATTACATTTGTTCTAGAAGGTATTTTAAGTTTAAAGAGTTTAATTTTTTTTCGTTTTCTACTTTGCTGATTAGTTTTGGGTATTTAATCACCTCGGGTTTAGGTGAAAAGAAGCATTGTGTTTGTAATTAAATTTCAATTTTATAACATTTACTTGTTTTGTCCACGTTTAAATTAATTTACATTTAATTAAATTTAATTTTGTGTAAAAAGGATTTTCTTCTAGAACAAATTTGTCTTTTGTTTGTTAAAGGATTTGCATTGTCCTTTTTAATTGTAGAGCCTAATGCAGTTTTGGTTTTTGGCCCGAATCTTAAATTTATGGTTTTGTTTCTGCATAATTGTAACTAAATGTTTTTTTTTTTTATAATAAAATTAATGATTGTTAACGTCATTCAAAATTTCTGTTCTTTTATTTTTGAATCAACCATTTCAATTGTTGGTGTAATTTTAGAAAGTAAAATTTTCGAACGCCCACATTTTACTTTTCATGATTAGTTTAATTGTGAGAGTAACCCTGAGGTTAAGTCTTCTTTTGCGCCCTTTATTTTTATCCGCAGAGCTAGTAAATTTAAATTTTCATTTTTTTTTACTTTTCATTTTGCATTTATGCTGATACCATCAGTACACAGCAATATGTTTAAGGTTGTTTAATTATTATAAAAAAATACAAAAGATTTACATTACGGTAACAAGAATGTGCGGAATATGCTAATAAAATAGTATTTCATTTTTAATACATAACATAAAAGTTACTTTTAGATGAAAAGGAAAAAGCTATTAATCAAAATTACTAACGAGACGAAGTTCGTGTGAATGACGTTCCCCACACTAGATGGCGGCACAAGGTTTAAAATTCAATTTAATTTAAAAAAGACCGTAAAATAAGAAACTGATTCGCGTACTTGGCGGGCAACAAGTTCCAGGAGAGATTCTCCAAAAACCCTGAAATTCTCAGGAGTTATCACTATCCAGGCTGCATAGAAATCATAAAAGGCTTTACTTATTTTTATATTTCAATGATTTGTTAGTTGCTAAAAAATTAAGAAAACGCACAATTTTAATATTAAAAAAAAATTGCATTAAACTAATTTTTTTGGCTAGTAGCAAACAACTAACTTTATTGTTTGTGAAGCAGTTAGTCGATAAATAATTTAATTTCTGTCGAATAAACTCCAAAGAACTCAACCGAATCCGTAGATCGATATTACTTCTAAAAAATACCCTAATTGTGATATGATATATTACTTCTACCGGAATTCCAATTACCATAATCTTGTTTAGAACTCATGAACGCTTAGAACCTGAAAATAAAGGAAAACCTTTCCATCAATGTTAAGAAAACTAATGGGAAACTATTGTTCATTCACATGAATATTTAGATAATACTTAGTTTCGTTCTCACATTCATTCCTCACTTTGATTAATTACGCGTCGTTATTGTTATTTCTTTATGATAATCTTGTTTGCAAGGTCTTATTTCTCAATATAATTATTTTTATGAAGAAATTGTGTTTGCTCATTCACGAAGCACTAGAACTAGAAGCCATTTTTATTTGACACTACACCTGAAGAATTTCAAAATATACAACTCACATACCTTATATTTATATGAAGTTGACGGAGCGCGATCCGGAATAGAGCTCATGTCATCTAATGGTTTTGCAAACAATTGTCATTAAAAGTTTCATTGATAGTTAAATTTTATTAACAAAATTCTCAAAAATTGTTATACTACACTACGTAATATATATCACCCAGTAATATATTATGTAGTTCTCACTTTTTCCATCGCTTATTATGTAAATAAAGTTTTGGAATATATTATCGAAAATTACATCACATTTAACCCTTTAAGCGATCATTATTTTTTGGGATAAATGGCTCAGAATCGACAATTTTACATTTTGAACCCGTTTATTACCGGAATTACTACCAATAGTCCATTGCAATTGGCCCGTATATATACGGAATAATCGCTTAAGGGGTTAATCAGCATAGTTTTACAATTCTTTTTAGGTTATGATGCATAAGGAATGTTTTTTGCCAAAATTTTATTAACAAAAACAAGTACAATTTGTGAGTATTGGTTATACCCATCATATTGCATATACCTTCCAGTAATTTTATTCTTGTTTATCCACCGCTTATTATATTGTCTATAATATATATGCCATTAATAAGCCATTACAGCGTCGAATCCGTTAGTACCGTGAAGATTTATAAATTTAAATCTCGTATTATGACGGTGTGCCTAGAAGAGGAGCTCATAAAACCTAATAGCATATTAAAATTTTAATAGGAGCCGATCGCGAGATCCAGTAGTTGTTAGTTCTACGCTTGGTAGGTAATAAAGGATCCGCTATAACCGTTGCACGAATGAAATAACATTTTTAGATCAGATGAAGGGAAGTTTCCGTGAAAAAAATTTAATTTTAGTTAGTTTATATTCAACCACCACTTCCGCGCTCACCATTTTGGTCCTTATAAGCCTCTCTTGTAAGTATAAGAAGCGATTATTGAAGAGATGCATGAGGAGTAATTTTACCGGTAATAAAATCGTGGAAAAGATATTAGTTTACAGTAATTTTCGCTTAATGATGACAGACATGAATTCAAAAGTTACTTTATCGTATAATAGACAATACATCAGTAACAGATGTCTATAAACTTAAAGAAAAAAAAAACAAAGAAATCGATCCTACATATACACAGCCTCTTTTATCGTAATAGCCACCGATAAAAGCCCTATTTAAAACAATAGCATAACTATCCCACGCTAACAGTACAAGCAAATAACAAACTCATACAAAAAAAAGAGAAAAGCAATGGTCATTAAAACCAATTGTGCGGTCGTTGCATCGTCTGCATGTATGTACAGTCGCAACACAATTAAAATTACCGATCCGAGGTTAGAATTTGCCGTACTTACATTTTCGAAAGTGTGAGCATAAAGGGAGCGCCTTTCTCCCAGAGCGGGCACTTACTGATTAAAGAAATGCACTGAGAAAAAAATATATCCAACAGACCAAAAAAAAAAAAATAATCAAATTGTGTTGAATTCGTCAACAAAAATTGTTGTTAAAGTAACAAATTGTCAAAATAATGTAGATTTGACGGTATTTTTACCATTTCTTTTTAACGATGAAGGTATTTTTATTTTAAACTTTCAATTTTGTTAGGGTAATAAGTACTCTGGGTGAAATAAACAATTATTTCATGTTAAATCTACCAAAAGAATTTATTATAATAAAAAGCAGAAGTTGTTGCAGAAGGTTAAAAAAGCATTTTAAGTGAAATAACCAAATGTTTCTGTTTAAAAATAAAATATGTTGAGCAACAAAATTATGTTGAGCCACAACGGAATTGCCTTTCAGTTAATACGATTACATTGTTACAGCAAGCTATACGGACACTTTTTAATTCGCCTTGCAAAGGGAATGTTCAGAGTAAAATATCTCTAAAGCCGGAATCCCACGGCGCGTGAATCGAATGAATGAATTACGAGCTAGATTTGCCGATCCACGAGCCGTGGGAATTGCCAAGTTCGTCATTTATAGCTCGGCTTGAAGAGGTTTGTGTTTTCCCGATTGTTGTCGGTAAATTTGACGCGAGCCAAAGGAACGCGCGCATTTCCAGCCTCGGCTCGTATAATTTCGACCCGATGGTGCAAATAAATTTCAGTAGCGTCTTGTAGCTGTGAAGGTCAAGAGCTATTTATTTTAAAAAATGGAATGGTCAACGCCGACCCTAGTTCTTGAATTTTGTCAGCATACGAAGGAGAGCCGGCGATTTGGAATCCGCGAGATCCCAAGTCACAAAAACAGAAACTGCAACACGTCTCCGCCGATCGTTCCATGTTTAACTACGTTCTAACCAAACTCTCCGCTGGTCACTGGAGAAACAAAAAAACCATGATTTGCCAAGCCAACACAAATGCAGCACTACGAACTCACACACCTCGTGGGAACGTCTATCTACTTGCTACACTTTGTCGCGAACCAAGCATGGGCAAGCTTCGACGAACCCAAGCCACGAGCCATGTTCGCCGAGTCACGCGCCGTGGGATTCCGGCTTAAGACAGGATATATTTATAACCATAAAAGAAAGCAGTTTTATTGACGTCACTACTATTGCACGCCACCACCAACCGCTGTTTTAATGTTCACAGCTCCTATTGGATGTTTAACTGATAAATACACTTGATTAATATTTTCTAATCCTGACTGTCGTGCTTTATGACCAATATGCGTCATTACTGGTATGAAATGGTAGAAGCGCCATCGGCGATTTCTGAAATAAATTTAACATATCTGCTACCATATGGAACGTGAATGTTTCAAAATATACTACTTTATTTATGAAAACTAAATTATTACAAATCATCCCAACCCCGTGCTCCACCTAAAAAGGTACTACACGAGGCTACCTATTCTAAGTACTATATGAGTTCCATAACAATTGAAATGATCCTACTCTAACTAAATAATTTCCCTATGATTCTTAATAACAAAAATATAATACAGTAACCTCGCGACCATGCGAATACTACTTTTGTGAAATGATGAAATATGTGAAATGTGATTAGTTCACATAATCGCGAGTCTACTGTAAATCAGTCAGCTATCAGTTATTATTAAATGTGCCCATGGAACCATGGCAAAAACCTTTCTCTGGGAGGATCTGAGAAGAAGTTCCAGACCTTATCACTGATAGCCGCAAATTATTATTATTATCCTTCTGAGTGCCGAAGAAGCAGCCTTCGCGTCTCCTCAAATTCCGACAGCCTTGCCGTTCTCGCGTAGCTGCTCCCTTTTTCACACATTCAGAAGTTGAACAGGAAAGATGATGACCTAAAAAACAAACAAAACAACAGCAGTACCTATTCTAATACTTAATAATAACTTAATCCTAATTATTCTAACCAAGAGTAATTAAATAAAGATTTATATTTTAAATATTTGTAGTTTAACACCAATTCCGACCACTAAAGAGCATAAAATATTCATTTATAAGCGTACTACCATACTAACTATCTAAATATCATGGCGTAGTCTATCTAGTTCTTTAGCAACATTACTAAAAAATTCCCACCATTCGATCGACTCATTATCTCTATAATATCTGTTTCGCGTCGCGGCCAATTTAACCCCGTAGCTAATGCCCTAATCTCCGTACGCGACCGCCACTCATCAGTGAGTGGACATTCAAATAAGACATGCCCCGCTGTATCTACCCCACCATACTCACAAAGCGAATCATTAACCCATCCAATTCGACATAAAAATGATTTAAAATTACCGTGACCTGTTATTAATTCTACCGCCTGATACGATAAATTAACCCTCATTTCCTAGTCCACTTTCCATTTAAGGTATTATCCCACCTACTCTGCCAATCATTATCAAGTTTATTCCTAAACGCTTTTTGAGCTATACTAGCCGAAATTAGCCCAAATCTAATAATCAAGCTATCTCCCCTAGATACCGCCTCTTTCGCTAATTGATCCGCCCTCTCATTACCGATTGTACCTACATGAGCCCTAGTCCAAAAAGTTTTATACCCCCCTCGCGCAACATATCCTAAGTATCTAACAACAAATCGGTCAGATTTTTTAAATTCCCTAACGTCTGTTACAGATAAGCTATCTGTTATAATTCTCACGTCCCGCATAGATTCCCATTCGCGCCTGCTATAAACTACTGCCCGATTTATTGCAACTAATTCTGCCTGAAAAATATACCACTGCAAGGCGTTCTTCCAACAATTATGATTTAGTTAAAATAACATATTGCATATTTTCCTAGTGGAGAGACGATTATTGTGTTTCTCGCCTCACTGTAGATTCCAGCTCCAGCCCCTTTCTCGATGTTTGATTCGTCTCAAAATTCCTGTTCAAAAGATATGTTGAAATCATGTGGCCTGATAATCTCATTCGCGAAAAGGTTCTCTTCCACATGGTAATGTTGCAATCCTGGGTATACTTGGTAGTTTTCGCCTAGCCCATTCTTGCCTCCCCCATTATTACCAAATATGGTCTTACGGTTTAATACAAAATAGCAAACATTTTGCTATGTTTTTGGTGAGTTGATGCGGTAGTTTATTTGAACCAAAGGGAAATTGAATTGAGATGACTAGGAAATGCATTTACATTTAACGTGAAATGTCGATATGCAAAGATATTTTACATACATTCGTTTATATGTTGGTAACATTGTAACGAGTATATTAAAAATTAATTATTAAGTAATAACATCCAAGCTGCTTCTGCATCCTTTAGTGTCTGTTTTATCATTATAGAAGTTAAAGTTGTTAAAATACTGCGAGTCATCATGTCTGAATATATTTGTTTGACAATGGTGTCATACGAGTCTTTCATTTTGAGTAATTAAGAATAGAATCGCCCGCTCATTACTAATGTTTAGGGACAACAGCAAAAGAGTTCGCCGAATTTTAGCTCATGGTCGGTAGGTAACTTTCATTGGATCGTGGCTGTACAATAGATACCGAGACTTTTTAGAGGTATAGGATGGTATGTACTTGCCTACATATGCAACTAAATAAGAAAGCATGCTCACATTATATCCCGGACCGTCCAACTGTGAGATAAATTTGTGGGTAATTATTAAAGGCGACACGCAAATCTACCAACTCAAACGAAATTACGATATTGCATGACTTAAATACGAAATTACTCTTCTCTTTCTCTTTCTTTTTCTGGACGAGCATCCAGGCGCAATTGCATAACTGGGGAAAACATGAAAATGACGATCTGCTTTGTGGTTGTATGCTGTTGATGGATTAGATAGGAAATAAGTGAAAGGAATTAATGACCTACAGAAATACAAAGGAAATTGTTTGGTATAGTTTTGTTTTCGTGTGAACTAATATTGTTTCTTTATCATTTTTGCTTTATTTAACATAAAATACTAAATAAGTCTGTAAACTAAATTCCTCCTGTCTAACGAGAATCAATATTCATGCATCTTAACTTTGGCCGTCGCAAGCAATTGTAAGTTTTGCTACTTTATTCATAACTTTAATCAGGGGCACACCATTTGTTCTCTAATTGCTCCTTTGAATATTTTTACATTTTAATGAAGATATTTCTAAGTGACTCTATCCGTTTCCCGAAGGAATGAATGATTTTATTATTCTCACGATATACATACAGCCAACTCTTCGTCTCAAGAAATGGTGCACTGCATATCAGAATTAATTATGTTCTGTTGGCACAAAACAAGACAATAACTATAATACTGAAATGTACTGTTCAGTGTTGATTGTTAAATAGAGATGTTATTGACGGTATTCGTGTTGAGAGGATTTAATGAAATATTAGGTACCTAGTTTGCCTTGGCAATGTTTGGAGTTTATTTCTAAAACCCTTACAATTTAGCAAATGATCTAGTTTATTATTACCTACTACCAATTAATTTGAACATTAGAGAGACAGGCACATATCATTTAAGGGGGAGTGAGAGCTGGTACTGGAAAAATATTCTAAAATATATAAGGAATTCCAAACGAATTTCGAAGATTATGAACTTGTTTCACAACGGTAATCGTGTTGAAATCGTTAAGTTAAGTATAGAAATCAGTCTTTTTGTCAGAACTAGCTCCATACCTCTCTTAATGTTGGAGTTACACAGCAAAAAAAAGTAATGTTAATATAACTCCAACTTTTAATTCCCACAGGTCCACTCCTATATTTTATAAAAATTACACTGCGTCTGTAGTTAAATATAACAATAATGTATTTGTTATACTTATTAAGTGAATTAGTAAAATTTACTTTTAAAATTCTGGTTCACAACCAAAACGTTGTAAAATTTAAAATTTGTATTAATATACCTTACAAACTTTTTTTGTAAAATTATGAAACTTGTTTTGTTAATTTAAAATTATTTCTACAGAATATATATAATAAATTATTGTAAAATTAACACATTTTCTTTATTAATATCACATTATATTATTGTAAAGTTAATGAATGCTATTTATTAATTTCATAATAAATTGTTGTGAAATTAATTAAATTTCTTTATTAATTTGATAATAAATTATTGTAAAATTAACTAATGTTCATTATGAATTTAACATTAATGAGAAATTGACATAT
The DNA here is from genome assembly GCA_004143645.1 of Protaetia brevitarsis. Classification (NCBI taxonomy): domain Eukaryota; kingdom Metazoa; phylum Arthropoda; class Insecta; order Coleoptera; family Scarabaeidae; genus Protaetia; species Protaetia brevitarsis. Next base: position 16,511 of record RXPK01003041.1, on the reverse strand, counting down.
CAATTTTTATAAAATTAATATCCGGTTTTGGCTCTCTTGCGACTAGGTGGGGTGGGTAGATGAAAAAACTGGAGCAGACCGACGCACTTGATGGTCTTACACTGACTACAGTTTCAGTACTGCAACTCTCTGGATGAGTGTATGTGAAAATGTTGATAATGGGCTATCATTTGCAGGAGCATTTTTAAGTCGAAATAATTCTCTAAAACAATCAATATTAATTTAATGTTTTATAAAAACGGCTCATTACAAACCATTCTTCTTTGCGACGACTATTATTACCCCTTTGCTGGAGGTATTTAAAAATGTAGGTAAAAAATCAGTAGCTATTGTCGCTCCTTCCGAATCCTGCAGCTCAAAATCCTTCGCTACCAACTCAGGACAGATTTGACAGACTATAATCAACCATTTTTGTCATATCATTGCATCAAATTTAAATACTAATCATTCATTTTAATTTTACTATTTTATTACTGATTTTCCGCATATGTATTTACTAATTCATTATACAGGGAAACCTCTCTACAACGCACAGTCACGGGTCTGAGAGAATTAATATAAATTACTAATTAATTCTACACTACAATCGATAAATATGACAATCAGAACTGCTTTGCTATTCTCATTTACCCTATACAGTGTGTTCACGGGAACATTCTACAATAGCTAACTTTTTTATTTTTAGAGATACAGAGTCGGTTAAATTGAGAAAGTTCGTGTACTTTTCTGCATTTCGTGCTATAGCAAAAAAAAAAACAAAAGAGCGCTTTGTTGCTAAGATACGCCTATAGCATGTATTTTTTTAAATGGGACACCCGATATATTTTTGCATTTTTTGAGTTTCTCTAATCATTAGCTATAACAAAGTATAAAACGAAATTTTCTGTAAAATCACGATTACGAGAGTTATAAAGAAAATCATGCTCAGTTCATTCGAGGTGTTCACAAAACATTGTACAATGGCCAACTTTTTTGTTTTTGAAGTTACAAACTATCACATGAAGGTGTAGATAGACACTTTTGTATTAATCGTGTTTTAAGTGTTACCACTTGGATGTAGTTTTTCACATAAGTAACGGAAACAGTGATTACTATACTAATTACAACACATGGGAAGTAGATATTAAACAAAAACGAATTAAAGTAAAAAAAAATTAAAGTAAAAAGACAACAAGAAAATGTTTTAAATTTTTGCTTCAAAATAACTGCCATTACTTTCCCTGCACAGGTTTACCCTTCGCACCAGATTACTGTGTACCTTTTGCACTGTTTGTTCATTAAAATCACGAATACACTGTGTAATTTTGATTTTTAATTTTTCTAAATCAACGGGTGGTGTACCATACACTGTGTTTTTAATAGCTCACCACAAAAAGAAATCCAAGAGATTTAAGTCGGTTGACCTAGCCGGCCATAATATCGGACCTCGATTTCCGATACAATGATCAAAATGCTGGTTTAAATATTCTGTAGCCGCAAATGCATTATGTGATGATGCTGCGTCGTGGTGGAAAAGTATTTTACGACGAATTTCTAATGGTAGATGTTCCAAATAAGTAAATAAATAGTTTTGTAAGAAGTTTAAATACCGCACAGCTGTCAATGTTCCTTCATAAAAATTTGGTGCCACAATGAAGCTGTCTATTACACCACACCATACATTAACACTGAATCGATTTTGATGCCGCACTACTTGAAAATTATATTCGGGGTTTTCTACGCCCCACATATGTTTGTTTTTCCGATTAAACATGCCGCAATTGGAAAAATTTGTTTCGTCGGTCCATAAAATATTTTTATGAAAGTCCAAGTCTACTTGCAAATTTTGAATAAACCAGTTACAAAAATTTAGTCTACGTTGTGCATCTCCAGGATAAAGGCCTCGTACTGAATGAATTTTTGATGCTTTATATTTGTGTTTCTTCAAAATTTTATGCACATCACCAATTGACAAATTACTCTCCCGCGCAGCATCCCTCACTGAAAACGAAGGATTTTGTTCAAAAAATCCCAAAATAATAATTTCCATATTTTCATTCGAAACATAGCGTTTCTGCCTGTCAAAGGATCTCGTAATTCGCAGTCTATGACACAATTTGTTTGCCATTGTAGAATGTTTTGTGAACACCTCGAATGAACTGAGCGTGATTTTCTTTACAACTCTCGTAATCGTGATTTTACAGAAAAGCCGTTTCACGATTTGTTATAGCCAATGATTAGAGAAATTCAGAAATGCAAAATAGGTGTCCCATTTAAAAACATACATGCTATAGTCGTATCTTAGTAACCAAGCGTTCTTTTGTTTTTATTCCAAGCACAAATGCGATTGAGAAGTACACGAACTTTCTCTTTTTAACCGACTCTGTATCTCTAAAAATAAAAAAGTTAGCTATTGTAGAATGTTCCCGTGGACACACCGTATACAAATAATATATGTAATTCATACAATATTTTGTATTTACCATTATAACAGATCCTCAACACTAAACTCACACAATAAACTAAATAGTTGAATCAGACTCAATCACGTTGAATTAAGAGATACGCCGAACACATCTAAGGTATAATGGCGTTGTTGGTGGATTGGTGGTGGCATCAGCTTAAAAATGCGTGCATATGGCAAATGACATAATTGCAACGTACATACCTATCCATACCAATCAAATCGTGAACGTCTAGAAAAAAATACACAAAAAAGAGAAGCATGATTTTGTTTTTTTCTTTATTTTAGGATCGAGTTCGGCATGATTCAGTGAGCTCCCTACATTATAACAAATCTTATTAAGATCTTTTTTGATTTGATGCAGTGTTTTAGGGATATTCCATTGTCTCAAGATAAAAAAACTCACCCTGTATATTGCCGAAACGTAAAATGTAGTTTTATTTTAAAAATATTTCGTCCATGTCACTAATATCAAAAAAATTATATCGATTTTTTTACCTGTATATTATACATATATTGAAATTAAATAAAGAAAAAGTTATATGGATAATCGCCTGAAATTTAACGTAGTATTTAGATTATTCAGTTATTTAATAATTCAAAATGTAAAAATACTTACTCCAAGTAGGGGTAAATAGATATATGTTAACCTTTTCAATCTTCGCGTTTTTACATCTTTTTACGATCCTATCTAAAAACCCAAACAAAAATAACATGCGGCCGTATTTATTGCCGCTAGTTGGAAAGGTATACTTAAGTTCGTTTCATTTCTTTTATTCAGTATAACCGGATATTTACAATATATCCCATAGAAAATATGTTCACGTTTTCTTTACCACCGAGGTTAGTTTTTTTTTTCTTACGCTACTTGTTTAAATTAATATTATGATGAGTTTTGTTGTGACATTTGAATAATACTTAACAAGTGAGTTAATAAAAATTGGAGACTTAGTTGATATTATTGTTATTTTCGTAATTATCATCATAAAGTAAAATAGAGCATGAATATTTTTATAATAAATAGATTTTAGATGTTCTACAACACAAAACGATACATAAAATACAATCAATATTGTTAAAGTGAATTCTTTAAATTGATTCTACTCGTAAACACGAAGGAGTTTTCCGTTTCTAAACTGACGAAAGTGACAATTTATTCAATGGTAACTGTGGTTCCGGATAATTTCAGATCCGGATATCCGGATCTCAGTTTTTTCGGATATCAACAGCGCTATTTATATGAATATTTCATTAACGTTTACCTATTTTCCTCACTATTGATAAAAATCCTTTTACATAACAACAGAAATTTGCTTTTGTTGTATTCTAAATTAAACGGATCGGTGCAATGAGGTAGATTTTGAGTAGATGAGGCGAAAATATACAATTTTCGTTCGGATAATTACTCCGAACTAAAGCAGCTTGCATACTTGGATTTTAATGTGAATCTGCCATAGAGACAGACATCTGTTGCTATTGCTGCTGTCGGCTTTACGTGAATGTCCGTCGAGGAAACGTCGCGTCCCACGCCGCGCCGTCGAAATCACAGGAATTTCATATAAATTCCATTTTGAATTGACGCCCTCTCGTCGCACGATGGAAGCACCACTGCTGCCCATCCATCGGGTGTTAATGTCGGGTGTCAAGAATTACTTCCCAGAAATTAATTAACTTATAGCGAAAATATTAATAATACGTCTTGTAATAAAGCTTAATGAAGTGATTCGAAACATACCTCTTCGTTCTTTGTAAAGATGACAGGAAATTTGATTATGTAGGACTTTGAAAGAACATTAAATTTATTATACAGAGATCAGACCTGTTAAAATCTAACTTCTGGTGATTCAATATTCGGTCAGAAGATGATCGAATTTTTTAAACTCTTATTTCCAAATATAATTCAATTAAAAAAACTAAATTTTCCAGTGGATCAGTGTATCTTATCGAATAAATATTGGATGTTTTCTACTTGAATGTGTGAAATGTTGTTCATAATATTCTTATTCATTAAAAATCTATAAAGACTATATGTTTCGGCCGAAACTGGCCATCTTCAGGCTCTTACAACGTCAAACGGAAAAACAAATTAAAATCTCTGTGTAGTTTATTTTTATTTTTAATTAATGAAAATATTTTAATTTGCTTTTCCATTTGACGTTATGAGAGCATGAAGAACACATGCCGAAACATGTAGCCTTTATAGATTTTTCATAAAGAAGAATGGAAAGAACATTTGTTTTTGCATTTGCTTATAGAATAAATTTGAAAATTTGATTTCTTTTCAATTTATGTTTTTCGTATAGACATATGTATATACTGGAAAATTTTCTTTATGACATAAATTGACACTTATGGGACTTATTCAGCTTTAGGCAAAATTGAGACAGTAAACTTTGCTTTTACTGATCGCACCTTGAAGTATGACTATCGGCAAATTGGCTTAATGCCGCTGCATTTGTCATATATTCCTTTTTGTTTTTGAGTGCAAAGAGAAAAATATAAATTATGTCAAATATAGGAGCAAATTAAAAAATTCGAGATAGTCAAATTGAAGGTATACATGTATACTTCAAAATGCAATAAGCAAAGTTTATTATCCCAATTTTGCAAAAAGCTACCAAATCAATCGTGCTGTGAACGTATTTGCCATATTGCTTTGCCGTACGCCCTTAATTAGTGTTAGCTGCTGTTAAACAGTAATTCATTTCATAGCTGAAAACATAGTTAAATAATTTTATTTGTATAGAAATTGAGGAACTAAAAAATTTACCCACCAGTAATTTGAACGCAGCCCTTAAGGCGAATTTGGACGTCCAAGTGTGCGACAGAGATAAATATATCGGAAAAGTATTTCGCGCGTTTTGGGAAAACGGTACGACCGATTTTGAGATTTTAAACTGTATTTGTCTTAAAATAATGTTTGAAATTGCGCCAACGTTTTATTTTTTTTTATTTTCTATGTATTTAAATTTTTAAATCTTGTAAGTTTGTTATTAAAAACAATTTCTAAAATCGGCTTAACGGCACATGTGAAGACCAATTTCTTAGTGACAAAACTTTTTTAATGTTTGAATTTGGACTAATAATAACGCCCGGAACAGAAATATTCATTTTTCTTTGTTCCATCAAATGCCGGTAGGCCGGCGGCTGCTATCGTAACCTAACGCACAGACCGATGTTGTTTTGAGGACGTATTTACGTACAGATGGCTGCTATGGCATCACGCAAGGTATAAATATAAGGATATTCAATTCTACTTTCAGTACTGTCTTTTTGTGTATTTTACACAACCCAACCTACTTCCTACCTATGTTTTAAATAAGTTGGGAATTCTTAAAATGTGTAAACGGTAATAATAGATAATGTATCTACTTTTATTAACGAGTCATAATATAAAATACTAAACTACTTCAATAATTCCTTGATGCCAATGGTATTACGAAACAGAACATCAATAAAATGCAAAAAAAAAATGCACACAGCAATTTTTTGACTGGGTCAAATGTACCTATAAATTACAATTTGTTTTATATCTGCTTAAATTACATACCTTGTATCATGGTCATTTATATTGACCGCCCTAGAATAATTTTGGATTTTGGCGCACTGAAAATACGCAATGACAAAGTAATAAAATGTGATATGGTACTTACATTTGTACAATAGAACATTAAATCTTAGAAGAAGCCTTTTTCTTTTCGCGCTGATGCAAAGATGCTTGCGCCTTTTGACGAGTATCTTTTATCCATTTTTAGATAATGCGGTTGCTAATTGTAAGAAAGTAATATTCTTCATACAATAACTGCAGTGCTAACTCAGTTCCAGAGAAAAAAAGAACTTAGAGTACTTGACCACAGGTGGCGATGTCTGTGTGTGTGTTGAGTGAGGAATGTATGTTTTGTGACAGTGTGTGGCACCCTGACTCATTTATCACAAGTTACTGCATAGGAAGTTGTATTGTAAAATCATAGATACAGGTATAGAATAACACTCAATGAAACGTATCGAAACCTACTCTAGACAATCTTAGCAATTCATTTTGGGCACATGTAATATAGAAAGCAAACAATTCTATACCATTCAAAAATTTACAATTTACAAAATAAAGTCAGTGATTCTACTGATTCATAGTAGGATTATATTATCAGTGCTATAATTATGTATTTCTGAATTAATAGATTTCTTTGTATGCTAGTAAATCAAATAAATTACTGATAGTACCTTATTAATTTGCATTTTAATTTTGATTTTTCTAAAAAACCATATAAAATAGTGTTACCCTATACATTCAAGTTCATATGACAGACTAACTAATGTTTTGAAAAGATCTGATTACTTGAACCAGTATGATTTCTGTAGCGCACTCAATTCGACGAGTGTGCTACCGTCCTAGTTACGGTTGTCCCGGCGGACGAGATCAAAGAGAAAACGCATTTTCCTTTTTCGAACGCTATTTGCTATCAGAATGAAATGAAAAAAAAATGTTTAGTATTAGTAAGGACCGCTGCACCGTCGCCCTTGACCACTTTTTAATTTTTCGTTTTTGGAAGCCAAATAGAATCAAACAAAAAATTTAAAAAAAGAAAATTTAAAAAAATAAAACGTTGGCGCAATTTTAAATACTATTTTTAACACAATCTCTTTATCAAATTTAAAATATTTTGATTAGTATATCTAAAAACAGCGGAAACAAAAATCCGCGCCATCTACTGGAAGAGAATCTCATTAAAAGGTCGTCCAGATTCGCCTTAACTTATATGTATTTATCTAATAAATCTAGTAAATCTATATCCGTTACTCTAATCACGATCTAATAGCGTTAATTCCTTGGCAACTTTATTAAAACATTCCCACCACTCTACCGTTTCATTATCTCTAATATCTAATTCATTTCGCGGCTACCTCAATCTCTTTATAATCGCACCCGTTTCCTCGCGCCCACCATTCATCCGTTAGTTAGTGGGCAGTTGCTCTTTCCAATACTTCCCATCGAAGAAGTCTCCGATGAAATCAAAATAGATTCGATAGAGCAACCGTCCAATATTACTTTAAATGACAAATTTAGTAATGTGGAGAGGGGGGAGGGGAAGTGCTTGATGTTTATTCAAAATATATCTGCATTAAAAAATCAATATGAGCAATGGTTTTTTCGAATGAAAAACGTCAAATCCAAAGCGACAATGAGAATCACTGGTGCTCCTTTCGATAATAATTTGAGAATCGCCATTACCAAGCCCAGATATATTGGTTAAGAACAAACAATATCTGTATTTGCAAAGATTGCAAGTTTTTTTACATTGAAAATAACAAATTAATGTAATTCTGCTATTTAAATGTAATAAGTAGGAGTAATATTTCTTGGGAAAAAAGAAAAATTATTCCTAATTATTACAGTTAAATATCAGAAATACATTAATTTGTTAATGTCATTATTTACATAATTACCTTCTATTCAGTTGTTCTACTCTGTCGTTATAAAAACTAATGGTTGTATATTCCTCAATAATAACCAGAAATATCGTTTTGCTGTATGGTGCGGCTCACGATACCAAAAATAAATGAAATCTGTACCTCAGACAGACTATTGTCATAAAGCATGGTACTGCGCTCAAACCAACTTTAGAATTTTTGCAGTAAAATCTAGGTTCTTTTCTCTATTTTTCTCTTACGTTTAAGTATTATATATTTACTATGTATATTTTATGAATACAAGATTTTAAACCTATTGTTTTTGTTTCAGGTATGTGCAACGGCTTCACAAGAATATAATCATGATTTCCTGGTTAATAAATAGTTGTCGGCGCAGTAAGTTTAAGCTTAGATTAGATATACCTATGTGTGTAATATTTTAAATTTACAAATTATAACGCGGAACTGACACAACGTACTTCATATTTTATTCATGTTTTACTGTATTTCTCGCAACAAAAGGGGGTATTCTCCTATTGCTAGTTTATGACTAAAGCAAATAAAAGCGGCGTAATTTCCCATGGTTTACTTTGGTTATTCCACTGTACCTACGTAACACAAAATATGTTCAATAAATATTTAATATTTATTATTTCGTTGAAATATAAATTTTGTCAAATATCAAGAATAGGTGTATGATAAACAGTATTTAAATGTTTCATTTCATGGCTATTTTACCCTTTATTATGCCATAGAATATTCAATGGGTACATGCCAATGCAAAGATCTTTTATCCCACAAAACTTATTAAAGAAAACTGATCGCAAGATGGGCTTTGTTACTAATGAATATGAAATATGTATTTCAATGTTAACACTTCAGTAATATCAGGAGTTTTTAAGAAGTCTTGTGTAGAACGTAACGACGTTGAGTCATGTTCTTGTGGTGTGGTACAATGTGCGTGCATAATAATTTTCCATTTTATAGAAACGCTTTTCTTACATATTCTATACGAATAATAGAATACCATGTCTGTATCGTTATATTTTAGAATATTCCTATACATAACTCCTTGATCCATTTACACGATTTCTGCACTTATTTAAAACTTCCGCTTTGCGGAGGCATTCAAAACGCACGTCTTAACAAAGGAAGCGGTCTCTTATACCTCAGTACTTAGACGTCAGATAAGATGGCTCTCGAGAACGCTCTCAAATATAGCTGGCGTGATAAGGAGACCAATTGTGTCGTGAATTGAAAAGACCGAAATCAAAATATAAAATGAATAATGTTGGTTACCGAATAAACTATTTGTAAAACCTGAAAAAATAATATAGCAAATTCTGAATTCCTGACTATAATGAAAACAGTATTGTCGCTTATTTTCAATCCATTTTCTACATAGTGAGCGTACCTATAGTAATGGAACAAATCGATATCTAGGGAACGAATGAAGATTTTGAAATTCTGAAAATTTTATGATAAATGGCTCATTTTGAGGGGTAGTTATTGTTTATATAAATATGTAAATATAAAAAAAAGCCACTGGAAGAGCTATCGAACCATTTTAACACACTTTTTTTTATTGATTTTTGGGGTCTGCAATGGATTTGTGACAACTCTTCTTAAGAATGCTATATTATCTGCTATAATTTTCCAGTTAATGATAATTAACAATCTAGTGGTAGGATTTATAGAAATTATAATGGAAAGAATGGAGGAAAATGATATTTTTGGCAATCAGGTATTGTGGACTGATGACTGTTGTTGTAGAAAATCCAAAACGTAGTGCGTCACGATGGAGTATTCAGGATCGCTTTTCTGTTAATGTTTGAGCCAGCATAATCTCTGGACATTTATTAGGTCCTATATTCTTACCACATCGTATCAATGGCTTTAATTTTCTTAGTTTCCTGCAAGACGAATTGCAAAATCTACTAGATAATCTGCCACTAGCACGACTACTAAATTTATGGCTGCAGTTAGACGGAGCGCCTGTTTATTACGCTATGCAAGTGAGAACGTGGTCGAATAACAATTTCCCCAAAAGATGGATTGGGTCGTGGAGGTCTTATTAATGGCCTCCACGATCTCCAGAGATCTAACTCCTCTAGATTCTGTTTATGGGCAACTTAAAAACATCGTCTACTATACTAACCCGAGAATGTAGAAGAGTTAAGAACAGCAAAGTATTGTTGCCCGCCGAAACGGTAGTCCAAAATGTTACAAAACGTTCATTTTAGTCTTCGTTAGAAGATTAGAAAACTCTTAAGAATTTTTCGAACATTTCTTGTAAATTAACAACGTCAGGTCGAGTTTTATGATTTGAAATTTCATTAAATTTTTGGGTTTCTAATGGCTACAGTTTTATTGTTCATTAACGTATAGTTTTACCTTAGTGTGAATTACACAATGTTTGTCTTAAAAAAAATCATCAAAAACTCTACATTTTAAATTTTTTAAAAGATGCGCAAATGAAAGAGGTTGAAGTTGTAAAGAAAATTAAGGAATTAAACAGTTGATGAATTACGAAATGCAAACATTTACACACTCATAAATTTAGTAATAATCTTAGGAATTCCGACAAAACCTTTAAAGAAAGAAAAGTAAAGGAAATCGCCATAATAAACCTGGAAAATGTGCCGACATTAACATATTATAGCGACATTTGATACCGTAACGACACTTTTACTACCTCCCTTAATGCTTCTTCTATACTAAAGTATCCTACCAATATTAATACAATAATTTCCGCTGTATGGAATTTCACCTTTCCTTAGTATGTTTGTACACATAATAAGTTTTAACCTAATTTACCAGGAGATGACAAATATCCCCGACTATTTGAGGTTCATCGCGGCGAATCGATTGTGTCACGAAAACCTCCAAGTATCCGTTTACCCTTAAGTATATACCCAAACCGAGGCTCGTGACATAGTATTATACGCGTAAGCGTAGATATTTCCTCATTGTAAATCCATTACACGCGTTGAGCACAATAGCGTGTTCCCATTAATTTGAAGCGACAAATGCACACAATTGGGATGGTGCGTTAAGATAATCTATCATTCGAATGATCATCGATATTGGACGTAATATTTGCTAGCTCAATGTAGGTGCGCTTACATGAATGAATTGGATATTCAAGACAATTATGTGATGGCAATTTTGATGTTTTAGGTTGAAATTGTTTTCGGAAAAACATTTAATAATTCACTCACGTACAAGCATCGTTCTTTTTGTTTTTCAGCAGCCGTAATGGCAAAATCGATTAAGGAAATTAAAGTATTTTCATTGGTAGCTCTTAAGAGTGTGCCATTTTCGGAAAGCCGGATTGTTTTAAGTGTCTTGGGAGAAAATCTCAGTAGATACCGAAGAGAGAGGAAATTGCCGAAATATTTAGAATATTTGGATAGCAAAAATAAGACTTTCTATTTTATTTGATTGAAATAATTTTTTCCGCCTTTTTCAATAGTATTTTGTATATAATACATAATAATGTATATGTTACTCTAAAAGCCCGAAGTACTGTAAATTCTAAGATTTTCCATCCAAATAATAGGAAAAATACTGAGTCACTTAGATTAACCAAAGTATTGTATTTGTAAGAAAATAATGTTATTTGTGTTATTTTTTTAGTATTTTAAAGATGTTTTAAAATGACGAGTTACTATATATTAATAAATAAAAATACATACAAATATGCAAGGTTTTGACTGATAATTAATTGAAATAAATGATTAAAAAGTACTCATTGTTTGATTCCCAAAACCAACATTACCAGCCGTCACTGGTAAAACCTAGCATGTAGTAAATTCTAATGCTAAGAGCCCGAAAATCACACCTCTTTTTTATAAATTCTTACATTTACCAACTATGGTAAATGGTAAGACTTGCTGGTAAAACCCAAATTTAACCAATATACGGGCTCTTGCAGTGACATATACTGGGTGAGTTTTTTATCTTGAGTGACACAACGGAATATCTCTAAAACACTGCATCAAATCAAAAAAGATCTTAGTAAGATTTGTTATAATGTAGGGGACTCACTGAATGGTGCCGAACTCGATCCCACATCTCACATTCTTTCTCAGTCCACTATCTGCCAAATATTGAAGCGTAGAAAATATCATCCAATTAGAGTTTCCATTCATCAAGGACTTCATAGCGATGATTTTCAAAATCGAGTGCGATTTTGTCAATGTGCGCTTCAACGGATACAAGATAATCCCAATTTTTTTGCTCGAATATTACTTTCTGACGAGGCGACATTCACAAATCACGGGACGGTAAATCGGGAGTTTCGAAGTGCCCATTAGTTGCGCCAAGTTGAACATCAACATCCTTGGAACGTAAATGTTTGGTGTGGAATGATTGGCAATAAGCTTATTGGTCCATATTTCATCGATGGAAACTAAATGGTGAAAAATATCGAAACATCTTGCAAGACGAACTTCCAGTGTACTTTGAAGACCTTAATAAGCTTGATGTGATAATTACATTTTCTTTGTCAAAGAGCTTTAGTGTGCATTGCTGGGGATTAATGTTTAGGCAATGTTCTGTACATAAATCAATTAAGTTAGTAATATCATTATTAAGTTGTTGAGTAGCAGAATATACATCTGCAAGAAAAAAGGACACATACAATTGCATGTCAGCATAAAGACGATAATTTGACGCAATATTAGAAAATATGTTGAAAATATTTCATGAATAATAAAGGGCCCAAGATAAAATCGCAGCTTGAACTAAAAAAAAATAATTAAAACAACACACACAGTACGGAAATATGATATTGCAATGAAGAAACACCGTCAATTGTGCATCTTGAAAATTTTAAATTTGAGGTAGCAGGAATAGTTTTTGAATTCAATCGCACAAACAAAGATTGATAGGATACGTGCCTAATACCTGTATTGAACTAGTTTTGTTTCAATATCTTTAAGCCGTTATTTATTACACGCATTTGTTGACATTGTTGATATTTGGCATATGTAGTTTTCTTCTTGACGTTTCGGTCACAAAAGAGTCAGCAAATATAATTGTGCATAAGTACACTGAGAGAAATGAAATGGTTATTTCAACATTTTTCGTAGTGTCACGAATTTGAGCATTGATTTAACCATATTGCATTTAAGTGAATCATATGCACCTATTTGACACAAACATATTTATATTGTTGCACATTTAGAGTTAATTTAACAAGATTATAGTCTTCAGGCGTAACCAATATTTTATCTTGTTGGTTTAATCCCACAAATTGTCGATTTGACATTTGAAAAAGGTGTTCTTTAAATATTTACTATCAGTGTTAACTCAATGAAATGTAATATTTAATACTATTACATATAGGTGATCGCACATGCGTATAGTCAGTCAGTATCCAACCTCCGTAGCAATAAGACCTATGTTTGTAAGCTTCTGTAACATTAATATTGAATAATAAAGATAATCAAAACATCGCGGAGTATATATATATATATATAACATGGCGCAGTCGGAATAAAAACAAAAAAATACAAAAAAAAAATCAGTGAAAGGAAGAAAAAGTGCAACAAATTAAAAAAAAAAGTGTCAGAAAGGAACCAAACAAAATGGAGAATATATCTAAACCGAGAAAATGAAATGGAGGGCGACCTACCAAACATTTGAAGGCAATTCAAAGAAGATTAGGAATTATATTCTATCGCGAGTGGTTGCAGTGGGAAAACAGCCGAAATACAAGCAGCGACGCTGTTACATACACTGTATAGGAAAGGAAGTTCGAGAAATTTTAAATAAATATTGAAATTACGCTGGAAAACACATCAATCGACAGCCGGATGCAGGAGCAAGACAGAAGACACGTTTCATCCAAGGGCCGCACAAGGATGGAAGATCATTGGAAAGAGGTGTCCGGCAAATTCAAATAAGATCGTTTGTAACGGATTCGAACAATTCTAGAACAGGTCGGTGTACACGTTGTAATTTTACGCATGCGCAAAACAGTTGTCCAGCTTATGGTAAAATATGTCATAAATGTAATCGTAAAAATCATTTTGCCTCTAACTGTTTAAGTAAATCGATTAATATGATAAAAACCAATTCTGTTGAAAATAATGATTATTTGGTGGGTAGTATTACCAAATCGGTAAATGCTGATAACGAATTTTGGTTAAATGTTGTTATTAATGATTTGTTATGAAACGTTAAATTGTACTTTCCTTTCAAATGTATGAATAAAACTTTTATAATTTTTTAGTTATGTTATTAATCTATTAGTTTAATATATAATGCCGTAAATGTTTTTCTTCTATTACCTACTATAGTCTTCCTAATTAGGCAATATGGATTTTTAATTTCATCTATTACAGTGTATCTCTGTTTATTACATTAATGATACAGTAATCGATGGATCCATCGATGAAATTAAAATCTCGCCCGATCAGTAACCTGATTTTAAGCAAAATCGAAAGTGGTTCAACTAACAAGGAAATCTTTTTCGTATAACCACGTGTTGTGTTGTATAATGGTGTTGAATTACATGCAAATAGTCATTCGATGAATACAGGTAGGTTAAATGAAAAAATATAAGTTTTGAATCATTTTATAGTGCTAAACCAATATTATAAAATTATAGAAACAATTATTACTTCGTGTGGCTACAACAAGTAACTGTGTTGGGATAATGTTGTTGTATTATTCAATTAGCAGGTACAAATTGTTAATGGAAAATTAAGTGCATGTTCAAAGAATCACGCGTAGTCTGTTTCTTATAACATTTATTATTATTCAGTTAACTAACGCAATTTAACATTTTTTTATGTATTGCATTAACACTAGAATATCATTGCTCATATTGAAAAAGAAAAAAGTGTTCAATACACCATTTTATTGGCTAATACAACACTTTTTTTCTCTCGGTGTAGATACGCGTGCTACCTCCTAAATATACTAAACTGATAGAGTACTTTTAAAGTACTCGCATATTGTATAGAAGTTATGGGGAACAACCAATACAGACATTGATGGTCTGAACTTTAAAAATGGTCAAATTATTGCTTGAAACATTAAAAAAAATTTATTTTAATATATATCTTGAATGGTTTAATTGACAAATTCTTTGATTTACAGTCGCGAGCAAATGTTATAGGCACCTCTGACAAAACTAATGGGTTTCATGTTTGTTGCATTTTTTTTGTGACAGTTATTTCAACGTTTATAATCGTCTTTATGGTTACAATAGTCTTTATAGATACCTTTTTTAAATATATTATTTTTTTTATATATTTTCAAGTCTTCGAGAAGTCACTTTCCCCCTCTCATCTAAAAAGTATTATAGCTGTAGTAAAAACACTCTAATATGCAACAAATTAATAAGATCTCTTAAAATACTAAAATATTTATAATGTATTACCTACAAGTTTTTATTTTCTCATTTCTTACTGTGATAATGGCCCAAAATTTAGGGTGCCTATAACATTTGCTCGCGACTGTATATCAATAGTTCAGTATTTAACTTAATTGGATGCAATAGACAATAGACAGTTGAGGTGGGCTACACATATTCGCTTCTAGGAAAGTCTATGTTTATTCGAATAACATAGTTTTAGTCAAGTGATATTTGTTTGTGTTTTCAAGAAAATATTCTTGAGTGATAATTTTAGTTTCTCAATTTATTTAAGTCATGCTTGTTCGCAAACTTTCGCAAAAGTTCTCCTAATTAAAAGCAAATAAACTTTTAGAACGCGTAAGCGATTTAAAATAATTCGTTTGTAGACATTGTTCGAACAATAATATGAAACTAGCTTTGGCGATAATTAGCATATTTTGGGTACACTAATTTAGAATGTATTTATGTAGGTATAACATACATTCTAAATAAGTGTACCCAAAATAATCTCATGAAAGCAAATATTGAACTTCTAAACTGAATATGCTAAGATTATATGCCAGCGAAACAGTGATGAGAGTGCAGAAAATATTACTATACAGTAAATTTTTGATTTCATAAATACACCATAGAAACACAGCTGCTACTTATCCTACTGATGCAAGCACAATATCGCAAATGCATCCTACATAAGTAACACACAACCTTCACTGTTCGTATACTTGACATTCTTCATAAAATTGAAACCACAACATGTTTCTCCACATACCTTGCTAGATTCACGTATACTGATTATAGACCGAGCGTTGCTTTATCCTTTATCATTCACCTACAGGAAGCGCGTACCGTTTGTATATACGCTGTGTTCCTCAATAACCAGGAGGGGCAATAATTTACGTTTGAAGTTTACCGCTATACGTTCTAACCTTAATTTGTAACATCGGGTAGTATCGAATTACTATATAGAAGTTCGATGAGGTACGTAGGGATGATGTATTAGTTAAGATCGGATGCGAATAATTCATGAAAGACCACCTACATACTTATAAAGATGTGCATATGCATCTATAACTACGGTAAACTAGTTCATATCAGATAGAAGTTTATTCAAGTTGTGTAAGTGTAAGTATTACCTAACTAGCGTTGCCATAACGATGGATGTAACTAGAAACTAGACTAGAGTCCTTTATATGAAGGGGAATTTGGATGAAAATATGTATCAATATACAGTCTCAAAATTTATTGTTGAAGGAGAGGGAATGGTGGATTGAAGATGGAAGATGGACG